>CAAKHB010005467.1:0-13925 GCA_901007665.1 Aeoliscus strigatus
GTCTTTTTTGGTCCTTTTTTTGTTTTTGTTTTTTTGAGGGTGTGCACATTTGATGTCTGTGTTTGAGAAATTCTGGGGTCTGAACATGTTTGGGAGCAAATCAGCCTCAGATATCAGTAAATGTGTTAAACAATACATACTAATCAATTAAATGCAAGAGTCTCGCTTGGAACAGAGCAAAACATAGCCTGATCTATGCTTCTGCATCAAATTGACACTGGTATAGGGTCCACATTGATGAGTTGCCGTAGTAGGATGTAGGGTACGGCATAGGATGTAGGGCGTAGGATGAAGGGTACGATGTAGCTCCAGAAATGTAACTAAGCACTTTGAACCTCTGCAGATGTCAGTAATTGTGTGTGTGTGTAAGGTAAATGTGCACTGTGCTGACATAGCAGCGTAGAAAGACTTTAAATGCTTTGATTTGTTGGATAAACACGTCAGACGCATGTTTTGCACCTTGTGGCCAGGGAAGAGAAGAAGAAGAGAGGGAGGAAGAGAGGGATGGTGTGTGTGAAGGTGTCAATGAAAACAGGGAACCCACAGGATATAAGTATTATATTATGTGAATTGCAAGAACACACTGCTTGAAACAAGATCGCCCAAATTACACATCACGGTGTTTGGTACATAAATACTCATTTCCGCACACAAGACCAAGAAAGAAAAAAGGTGGAAAAAAAAACTGGGAAAATGGGATTCCGAGCTCTGAAAGTCAAGCTATTTATGGTATGCACCACTTTCCACTCCTGAAATATCTGCTCCGTTCCTTTTTTTTTCTTTCCCGCTTTCTTGACAGACAGTAAAAGCCACCTCCAGTCGAACTGCGAGCCAAGATTAGGTTTGACAGGCAAATAGCCTCTCTTAAGACCGTGATGGCTCGTCTGTTGTTATAGTAGGGCACACATACACACACACACACACACACACACACACACACACACACTGTAGTCCTCACACGCTGAGAGATTTACAGGGCCTGAAAAGCTGTGGCGTTCCAGTTGAGCACAGCCCGATGTGGCGAGGGCCTCAGACAGAGCCGGGTCCTGAGCTAGGGGCTCCCAACAGGCTGTAGGTTATAAATACTGTATGGCGCAGTAAAGCTGTCACAGTCTTCCTGAAGCAAACGTGCACCTACTCATAAAACACGCACAAGCTATCTTCAGGTTCCCCTTGTTTGCCTACTTTCCAAGCAGCAGTTTACTTCCTGTGTAAACAGGAAGTGGGTCGGCAAAGAGGATGTCTGGCTGGCTGGCAGTCGCCTCAACATATAGCACGTTTTATTGTGTTTGCGCTGGGTGTGTGTTTATGTGTGTATCTTCCGGAGTAACATTTTAAATGCCATGAAGTTACTCGTGAGACTGAACAACCTCTGTCACAAACCAAAGCTGCAACACGCACAACTCCAAGAGACGCACACTTTCACTGGTGTTTTCCTACTAATGTGCAACTGCATCTGTTCACGTCACCTCATTTTTGATGCGTTAATCAGGAAATGTTGATAGCTTCCACATTCCAGTGGAGGTGGATGATGTGATGGTTTATGGGTAAATACTGTCCACAAGAGTGGCAATAAATTCCCCTCACACTGTAAAGTTACACAACTTTTTTGTACATAATTTAGTAAGGATTTTTACCAACCAATAAAAATTAGCATTAGAGCACTTCACAATCAACGAATCCATCATACTTTATTTATGTAACTTAAAAAGCAAGGGAAAAGGGGCATCTGATGTTTCGACCTCTTATGATTCTACTTTCTTTTTTTTTCTTTTTTACAAAGTGGTCTTTGCACTAAAGGTCGGGACCAAGGGTGGTGTTTCTGCTCAACTGTCTCAACTGCTCACATGAACACCAGTGGACCAATGATCTCCTGATGTTCTGTCCTGATTACTGATGTCTGCTGTGTCTCCCTGATCTGGACACTGATTGGCTGGAATGATGTGTGAGTATGTAGTCGTCCTGGCACCGAACTGCTCAAATTAGCTAGTTAGCATTGTTTACCACTTAGCAAACAAGTCTAATGAATAAACTCATCGTGACATTGATGCTGTTATGAGCTACTACCACTAGTTCGGCTATCTGGGATTGGATCAGTGCCCTGGTCCTGAGGAAGGTTTATCATCGCCGTCAGAAAGGGAGACGACTGCTAACTATGCTGAGGATTTCAGCTCCACACCAGGAGAGACCGAGAGTCACGCAGCTCTTCGTGTGCGATCTGACAACCTGGTAAAGGACAGAAAGTCCAGACTTTCAAAAATAGCTTTCACACTATAAAATCTAAAGCATAAAGCATGCTTTAGATGTTTGGTCCAGACCGAGCCCACCTCTTTTGAGCAGACCGCATATTGGTTCTTTGGTCCAGATTATGGTCCATGGAGCTATCATATCAAGCTATCATATAGATTTTACACCAGTACCATGTCTGTCATGAAAATTGTTTTAATACTGTCCTTCATACAGTGACAAATAGGTTTACGATTCAATAACCACATTGTTTTATATTGGTATTTAACTGTGGCCCTACATTTCTGTATTTCTGGTTTATATCTCCACTAACCTGTTGAGCTTTTCTTCTTTCTCTTGAAAATGTTGTCAACCACAGAGACTGTCCTCCTGTGAGGGCCCCATCTCTGTCTTTAGGAAATTAGGCTTCAACGTCAAGAAGAGACGTATGCACCCACATTCGCTCACACAATCCATCACACTGCCCTCCGCTGACACGCACACACACACACACACACACATTCAGCCTCTATGGTCCTCTACGTGCACGTCTGCCGCTGATCTGTCACTGTGATAGCTTTAATATCTGTGGTTGGTTTTGGGGCTCGTGGGGGTTGACTTTAAATCAACATCCTGACAAGAACAAAGGCTCTTGGAGGGAAGTAAAGCCTCCACTCCCCCCAAATATATAACATAGTGGTACCTGTATTGAAATGTGAATGGAGCCTAATGATGGTGTGTGGTGTTCACTGCACTGAAGAAGTTCAGGCCCAGATTCCATGGACAAAAGCTCTTTTCCCTCATGAGAAGGTGGCCATGGTGTTGACAAAACCATCCTGAGGGATTTATCTCAGCATGACGATGATGCCCATGAAAGAACACCGTGTTTGGATATTTGCCTTGTCAGCAGAAAAAAGATCTCATTGGACCATCAGCAACCGAAAAGAATTAGAAAACAAGCTGTATTGGTACCTGGGTAACATCGCTTCAGTGGTGCAGGAGCCAAATCTGATGGGTCATTTGACAGAGGCATTTCTGGGGTGCAATGCCAGTGGACATTGAAACCGCCGATAACTCGCTCATCACCAATCTGCTACATGGGATGCAGATCTGTTCCCATGGCGTGATCACCCCAAATCATGATCAGAGTGAATTCTTCATCATGTTTATCAAACGTTGAATCTGCCAGAGTTCGTTTGTGTCTCTATGTCTCATATACAGATACACAGATATAGGTTAAGGCTCTTCATAAGGTATTTCACAGCCAGAATAGTTGATTGAGAAACCTTATCAAACCTAACTACTGGAAATATCTTCACTTCCTCCTGATCTTACATACCCCGGATAGGTGGCCCGAGACCAAACTCAACATGGCACCATAGCTTCTCTGAGTAAAGCTCATTCTTTGGAGGCCGTGTATGTATTTTCTTATCAGGTATATGACAGCCATAATAAGACATGAATGGCTACTGGTGCAGAATATAAGGTGAAGGTTTGTTGAGCCTTCAGGAACACAAGCAGTGAAACGGCTCGTATTTCTTCTATGCCTTTCATTGAATCGGTTCCAACAGAATGTTTTGCAGCCCCAAAGTTCAAATGATCAATTTTTAAGTTGGATCTCGGGATATCTAAGAACTAAAATGTCCCGCTGAACTTTATCTTTATGTTTCCATTCTTCTCTTTCGCCTTTCCGTCTCTGACACTGACTCAGGTGTGCACTGTTTGCGCAGTCCTGGAAAGAGAAGAGAAGTGAGGTGTTGGTGGTTCAGAGGGACATGTACCTGCAGCTCCTCATCTGAATACCACTTCCTGGCGTGTGAAAGACAAGTTGGGGGAGGAGAGGAGGGAGGAGGTGAAGGGGGTGAGTGCTGATGGGGTGTACGTCCTTCTCCTCCTCCTCCTGCTAAAAGCCTTGTTTGCCATTCTTGCACATCTCTGAAAAGAGAGTCAAAGCTGGGGGGAGGAGTTTGGAGGGGGATGAGAGGAGGAGGAAGACCGCATCCGTGTTTGCCAGGTGTTCCTTTTGTGATCCATATCTCACACTCAGGCATGGCGGGCAAAACAGTCAGGGAAGGAATACACTGAGCAAAAGGTGCAAAGGGTGAAAAAAGTGAAAAGGCGCTTCGCAATGGAACACACACACACACACACACACACAGGCACAGAAACACAGGATAGCTAGCTAGCTATCTTCTCCAAGTCTTTCTAAGAGATAATCTGCAGCAAAGGTGGTATGAATATGAGCCGTGCATCTACACAAACACATTCACTGGCTGTGGGGGTGTGCTACGGCATATTTATTCAGTGAAGGTTCATGACTTTTTGTGCACGCTCTTATGCCCCGGCGATAAAGCGCTTTTCCACAGTCCATCAACAATGCCTTATCAAAGGCCTAATCACAACAGCTTGTTAAACCTGAATGCACACAGACTCACCGTGCTTTTCGGTTCCTTCACATGCCGCAGACCCCCCAAGTCACGTCGGCTCCAAATTTATGTGTTACTGTAAATGCCATTACCAAACAGGTTTTTCACAAACTGCTTAACTGCACTGCAGAGGACGTAAATACAGATTACAGACGACAATTAGAGCCGGGACCCTCATCTGAGAGAGTTTTACCCAGAAGATCCCTATCGCTCAAGACTTTTGCTCTTAGAAGAGTTATCACGGAAAATTGCAAGCAGATGATTGCCAGCAAAGAAGTTGGGGGACTGAACTCCAGAGAAAGTGTTCCAGCATTACCAGGGAAGTTATGCAGGATTGTTGCAGTAACACGGGTGTCCAAACTAGAGGTTTCTCTTGGGCCAGAGTTTGAAGTCCTCTGGTGAGAGAAGATTTCCAGCTTGATGATGTGTCATAGATGAAGTCACTTCATGTCAAGTATAACCAGGTTATTGGTCTAAACGGGTTGTAGGGTGCTTTTGGTTGAAAAACACAGGAAATTTGTTTTCCTGCTTGGTGCGGTTAATTGTGGCCAGCGCGAGAGATCCACTAAAAGAGGTCGGCAACATCCAATCATCAAGCAGACTCTGGTGCAGTATTCTAGGTGGGGAAGCATACAGGACTGAAAAAGAACAAGAAGCTCGAAATAACATGATCAGAAATCACATGAATTATGATGATAAACACAGTAACCCACTTCCATGAACATGAATCGAAGACAAACCTGGATTTGTGCAGGGGAGCAGTGTGTTACAAAAGGTCAGCCATGTCAAAGGAACATGCAGGAAAACTGACAACATTCAGACCAAAGCAAACAAACTGAGGTTTGAAGGCACCTCTTAGGCCCTGACCACATGAACCAAAACCATCTTTTTTCCCTCTGTCTTCCTTGGCAATGTATGACGAATATTTGCACAGAAACAGATGGGAAACAACTCAACAGGCTGTAGTTCATACTCCAGGCCTGTAAGTGGTGCTAAAATCCACCAAAAACAGAGAAGACAAACTGAGACAAATGAGATTTTTGACAGAAAAAGTGAGCTGAAAATGAACATGGTCACTTGAAGTAAAGAAAAACACTGAGAATTGTTAAAAAAAACAAACGAGGTTCAACGCTAAGCAATGAAACAGACAGACACACTCACAGCCAAACCAAACCAACCAGACTTTGTTGTTGTTGTTGTTGTTGTGGTTATGAGACATTGGAGGGAAGAGGTCGAAGGCTGGAGGTCAGAGGTGGGGTGGTGACACTGATACTGAGAGTATGTGGATTCACCATCCAGATAAGAAAAGGCTCGCGGTCTTGGAATTTTTTCACCCTGAGACTAGGATTCAAAAAAGTGCGCTTACAGCCCCAGAGTTTACAGGATCCATTTGGATGACCAAAACGATGTACACAACAAAGTGTCTCTGTGTGGACTATGCCTCTCTTCATGATGGCAGGATTGGAACAACTTTTGTGTTTTTACCAACATTTTCAGAAGACATGTCTTGAAACAGAGTGATCCAACTAACAGATAATGAATCACATATTCTGGACACGTGCAGGGGTTACAGTCTCATGTTACTATGAATTCGCACAAAGGTGAAGTCATGTATCCAGCCCTGACCGGTGGTGGAGGAGCAGAGGCGTGTTGTTGGAGAGCCAGCGACTTTCAGTTTGTTCTTTGTTAGTTTTGCAATTAAGCAGTTGACAGCAAGCGAATAGACCAGTTTATCTATCTTTAGAAACTGAGGGTTGTTGTTTTCTTGCCAAAGGGAATCACCTAGAACCAGAGGTGTTACACAACCAGAGGTGAGGTTAGTTTGTGGATTTCATGACAGAAGTCGATGTGAATGAGCTTTTTTATTCATCGTCTTCGGTGTCTGTTCAGCACGCATGAACAAAAAATGAGTTTATTCATGTTTACACCTTTGTCACATTTGTTAGTCAATTAGAAATACCCCAGTAATTCTCTTCCTTGCACATTTTCCTTTATGTCATCTTAAAGAAAAACAAACCTTTTTTTCTAATATCAAAAGTATTTATCTACCCTTCTTTTGTTGTTCTTGCACACAGACAGCTTGGCTTTTAGGATTTTCACTATAAAGACCTAACACCATATATATGAATGTGGTGCAAAAACATCTCAGGACTAAGTTTTAATACCGTTCACCTGGTTTTCCACTTTCAAAGAACATGTCTGGGCGCGTAAAAGCCTCGCTGTTCAAGTAATTAGAACAAAGTGAAGGAAAAACAAACTTAATTGGTGTGTCACACAGCCTGAGAGCAGTAGCCACAAGATTCTGATTATTATTAAGAAGCTTGTTCCTAACCACTGTGACTGCGTCCCCTGCTCCATTCATGTCTTGCCCGTCTCGGAGAGCATGATTCAATTACCGGCAGCTTACTGTAAGACAAATACAGAAATAGACTGGTGGGAGGTGTTGTGTTACACTTCGTGTACCCAAGGTCAGGAGACTGTAAAGTAATATCCCCTTGTAAAAGGAAGGATATACATTTGCAAACAGGGTGTTTCTGAATTGACTGAAACAAAGGGCCAGCAAGTGAAGTTAAATTGACATTTGTGAATGTCCACAGGTCAGATTTATTCAGATTTCATATCACTGTGAGCGTATATAAAACATGTCGCGTGTTGCTGAGCAGCTAAACTGGTCAAAGTACGCTGTTGTACTTTCCCATGATGTAAAGATAGATACCATCTGTCCCCATTGTATCGGTCTGTATTCCATTAAACACTGGCTCCTATTACTCATTACGTGCACTTCATCCATCCCTTTGCTATTTTCCTGTGCAGGGTCGCAGGGAGTTGGTGCCTGGATGCCAGACATGTAATTTAAAGGCATGTCTACAGATATGACGCAACTATTCTGAGACAAGGAATCTTGAGACAAAGAAAATATCATATTTTGCCAAATCAAATTTTGACAAATTTAAATTTTTCATAATTGTAGCAGTAAAATCAGAATCTAAATCAGTTTTATTGCCAAGCATGAGTCTACAGACATTTAACATGGAATAAAAAATAATAATAATAAAAAAACAATATTAAGGAAAAAAATGGAACACAATAATCAAAATAAAATCATAAATCATAAAATATAATCAATAAAATCATTGAATAAAATAAGATAGTCAAAATAATAAAGTAGTACAAATACCTCTATTATTACCTCTCTTATTGTATTAAAGTATCTTTCAAAAACCCAAAGTTGCTTACAATAACAACAAGTAACAGGTAAGAGGAATGACACTGACAGAGACAGGCAAAAGAACAGTACAACAGTAAAACATTGAACAGAAGCATTGAAACTACAACTTTAAAGATGCAAAGATGTTTTTATTGAGCTGGTCTTGTCGTATCGACTGACTGTAGTCATCAACTGTGTTGGCGTACGTCACAGAAAACACAGTCCCCCACCCGGATAAAGTCTGTGATCCAACCTCGAGGCGCCTGAAGTGTCTCAGTCCACTGACCTTGTGGCCACAGCCTGTTCTGTGGCTCGCGGCGCTGACCTGTCACTCTGGATCCATTTCCAACCTCCAATCGCAAACACGAATGTTGGTGCTTGCCCCCCTCCCAGCCGTTACCGCGGAGACAGCCAGTCTGACCTGGAAGGCTGCTGTTCAGGAGGAGATGCACTACACTTTCGGAAGCGCTGAAAGTATCAATTAGGGTAGTACAACCCCCCTTGTAGGCCCCCCACCCCAAACCCACCTCACCACTCCACCACTGCCACATAGCTCCTGCAATCGGAACTCACAAGGACACCAATTTCACCAGATTCCACTTTCTCAAATTGCAGGAAAACCCACTTAACTGATGGGCTCTCCCGACTAGAGAGAGTCCATTGTTGTCGGCATAGAGCCCCACACACACACACACACACACACTCCTCCCTGCACCTTCCTGTAACCTGTCCCCCCTCCGTGTCACATAACAAGCTAGGAGCACACCTTTCTTTTTCACCAGGCCAGCGGGCCCTCAACAGGCCATCCTTTCACAAACCTGGAAACCTGGGGGCCTCCTTGGGCATCTGAAGGTCCATTCTCTCAGGTCAGGGACCACAGGGGAAAGTGTGTAAATTAAACCTGATGGCATGTAAAACATCATTCGATAGGTGCAGATAGAGCCATGTACAACTGCAGTGCTTTGTGAGAGTTAAATGAACTGGGACACCTGCTGCAGCTGCACGATTCCACTTTGAGCTTCGTAAACCACTTCTCTGAAGATAGTTGTGAACGTTGTTTTCTTATTTCTGCATCAGTTTCAACATTGTCTGCTCCGTCTTTGAATTTTGAGAAGTCAGAGGTGTTCATACCATGCACCACGTGGCATACCATACCAAAGCAAACCATAGCAAAAGATGGCCCTGGAGCACACGATTGCTTTTTTGGATCAAAATGAAAAATCGTCAACCCCAAACGGAGACTCCAGCAGCACAACATGCCTCCAGCCCTCCCTCATTCTCTCTGTTTCAACACATCCCTCTCTCGAACTTCCTTCCTGCCCCACCCATTGAATTTTAATACCTGCCTGTCATGGTTCTTCTTCTTTTTTTCACTAACCCCCAATACACACACCCCAGCTGCCTCACCAGAGCCTTGCTGCGTATCTAGTAATTACCACAGCACTGAGAAAACCCTTTCATTTAAAGCTTTGGCAATTATCTCAGTGGAACACAATAAAATGGCTTCCCCTCAAGAGGAAGGGGAAGTTTGAGCTGTGGTTCGCCGCTGCATGTCACGCTGCCTCTCTCTTGAAGTGGAAGCAAAGGTGGCGGTCCTGCAGGGGGGGGTTTACTTTCTTCTCCTCCCTCCTCTCATGCTGGTCAGATACTTGACAAGTAAAGAGGATGTTGGAAAACAACATGGATTAAGTGGCTGGGCTTTACTGCCAGACATTTGTTTCCTCTGGTTGGTTGGATTAAACTGGAAATCCAGTTGAAAAAACTGCCTCAACTTAGAACTTTGCCCTCTCGTTCACCTCTGAGGGAATCTATAAAGTTGTTCAGGCCGTTGTAAATAACACTTTTATGGTACCGTGGGGTGAGTTTGATCCTAACACCTCATTGGAACCAACCACTGTTAGGTAGATCAGTCAGTTTGCCTCTTTTGTAGTGCAGCAAAAAATGATACGTTGACAAAGCTCACAAAAATGTCAATGAGCATACAGTTGTAAAAATCCACTATTTTGGGGAAGTGTGGAAAGGGAGTCTGTTGGGTTTGGCTGAGGTAGCTGTATTTTTTAGTGTTTCAGGCTGTGTAAATGAAGAATGTGTTTAAGTTAGATCATTGAAGAGGTATGAAAAATTCTGATCTCATACCCAGATGGTAATGATATGGCTGGATAGTAGCAGTAGCTACATGCCAATGGTAATGCTAGGTGGTTTATCACATGTTTGTGACATTTGTTTTAAAAGGATTTCTGTCACTAATCAGTTGGAGGTGAATGAATGTGTTGAGTTCTCTAGTCTGTTGGGCAATTTTGTGGTTTGTGCACATTAGTTTTAGCATGCTAACAGACTAAACAGTCAGTGAGCTGTGTGACTGAGTATGTTAGTATGCTGACATTGGCATTTAGCTCAAAGCACCTCTGGTATGGAACCTGTGCTATGGACCCACTAACACTGCAAAACACCCCTGTCTCGTTATTTTCTGTACATTTTGAAGCATAGAGAAAACTGAAATTTCTTCAACTCTCATATTTGGATTGCTGCAAATGACTGGGATGGATACTTTACTAGGAACAGGGAAGAAATTGAGAAAATGCCATAGAGGTTATATGTATAGTGGGGTCTTATTTTTATTTTTTTACTCATTCATTCTTAAAAAAAAAAAATCCAGATCAGCCATCCAGACAAAACCACATAAACACTCTGTCAAGTACAATGAAGCACTTGCCAAACCATCAGGCGGTGAAATCTCGAAACCTAAATCCTTGTTGGCCTATCAGAACCCTGAAAAACATCTATAACCGCTTCCACTTTGGCATTGGCACATGGAGGAAAGGGGAAGTTGGATGTTTAGACTGAAAATGAACTTATTCCTCAACATCACACTTAAATAGTCACATGGGCTTCAAATTCCTTTATTTTTAGATAGAATTACAGGGAAATTGTACATAAAACTAACAAAGATGTTTCAAAGGTTCTTATAACGGTTAGATACCAACTCTAATTTACTACCCAACATTGCACAATCAAAAAGATTTGGCACAAATTCTGACATCAAATAAAAGAGATACAGGCGTGCACTCTATCACAAGCCAAACCCTTTCCCTTGTCGGCATGTCTGGACTAAAAACCATGATTTTTTTTTAAAAGGAGACTTCGGATTCTGTTTGTGTTTGGGGTATCAGAAAATCCATCTAGTGCTTTACCTCTTTGAATCTATGTGTCCATCTTTCTGTTGCAGTCTTTCCTGCAGTTGGTGCACAGCTGTAACCCACTGTCCTTTCAGGGATATTTCTGAACTTTTTGCATCAGTGCTGCTTCGACCCGCCTTGTAGCCCCACCTGTTGCCGGGTTGGAGAGAGAGGCAAAGTTTGACTGGAACAGCTGGTTGTCTTGGCAACACATTGTGCCACCACAGCAGATTGGAACAGGAACTGGCCTATCCATGTCAGTCTGCAGGCAGGATCTGGGCCATGCCTTGTGTTAACAGATTATCTGATTTCCATTCAGACAGCTCGGGTATCGGCCCCACTCCTCCGCTCTCTGGAAAAGCGACCCCAGCTAGTCTCTGTCTGAAAGCCCCCAGAGTCCTCCTCTCTTCTCCCATTTCCTGTCTTAATTACGCACTCCTTTGTACCGTGGTTGTTTTTTCTTCCCTCTTCTCCTGCCCTCCCCCTTCCTCTCCTTCTTCTCATCCCCTCCCTCCTCACTGTCTGTCTGTCTTTTTTTGTGAAGAGATGAGGACCAAGATTTTTGAATTCTGAAGTCGGTTGTAGGGACTGTCCTGTCCTTGGCTGCCCCCCCACCACTACCACCACCATTTCCACCACCTCCCACAACCCAGCTCCCCTTCTCCCTTCCATCGTCTCTCCACCTGAAAGGGAATACTGTGTTTTTGATGCATAAAAGGCTTGGCGCTGTCAACAGGATGAATCCACCAGGGCCCATGGAAAACATACTCAGAGAGGCAGCTACAGTTTCTCTGAAAGGGGAGAGAGGGGGAGGAAGATGAGTGTGAGTAGGTGAGGGAGGGAGGCAGCTGGAAGGGATTACTGTGCAGTTTCGTAGACAGCACAATTACAAACATACCAAGTGTTAACATGGCTTTGCTGCATAACGCCAATGATGGTGCTTTGGCACTGGACTCAAGGAAGGCCTTTTGTTGCTGTTTGTATGGACTGTGGGGTGTGCGCCTGTGTGTTTGTGTTAGTGCGCTTATACAGGTAGACCAACGGTTGGGTAGGTCGGCCAAAATTAACATGTAGAGGTGTTTGAAACATAATGTACCTATGCTGTGACAAAAACAGGTTTGTCGCTTGTTCCGCGTCCGATCCGGTTACCAAGCCAGGGCACTGAGCCGAGACCAAGAGAGAGTGACCTTGTCTTTGACGAAATCTGACACAGGTTTTCACATGCTGGGTGGGGATTTTTTTTTTCCTCTCCACCCTCCCTCTCCTTTTCTGTCTTGTTATCTCCTGCAGTAGGTGGCTAATTGCACTGATGTTGTAGATTACAGCGAGAGCAAGGAAGATGTAAAAGTAGATATGGTTGAAGGATACTCCAGGTTTCCAGAACGAGACACTGAGGCCACATCCACACAGAGACACATGTTCTCCATCGTTCTGTCCGATCGTACAAATGGATCCTACAAACACACTTTTTTGAAACCTGGTCTCAAGGTTCGAATATACCGCCCTCGACTTTGCGTCTGGATGGCGAAGGAGGATACTTTTTGGATCAAGGTGTCATCGGTGTCACCACCTCCCAACCTTTGTCTGTGGAACTCCGCAGTGAATCTCACCACTGTGTTTTTTCTACGTATTTTTCTTTGGTTCATAGTCATTTTCTTTTGTTCATACTCCAGGCCTGTTGATGCGTTTACTATGGATCCATTTAGATGACAATATTCTTGATACAATGGAAAAAAATGTTGTTTTGGTATGTGTGGACGTGGCCTGATTTTATGCCTGATTGCATAAAAAATTGAGAGAAGGGAATGGGAAGCTGACTGTAAACTACACTGAACTGTTCAACTTCACAGTTCCAAATTTTTGAATTAGTTGTTCATTCTTGCCTCGGTCTTGACTTGGGCAGTGACTTTTTAGTTAGATTTTTTATTGTCCTGACACCTTTTATGCACTGTTGACAGCTATGTAAAGGTGTCATGGCTGACGTCCTGATGGAGGATGAGATAGGCGGTAAAAAGGAAAGGTAGAAAAGGCTGTCTGTCACGTCATTTATTCTCCCTCCCTGTCTTCGTCCAGCTTTGTGCTTTTGTATCTGTGCGTCTATCCATCTTCGTTATTTCCTGTCCTTCTTGACATAGCCACAAACACACACAGACACATACACTCCCCTCTTTCGCTCAGGCCCAGTCTGAGCTCAGGATGAGGGTAAACAAACGAATGTTTAGATTTCAAGGAAGTGGAAACTGATCCGGTCGAGGCTGCTCTGTCACTCAGCAACGCTTCTGTTTATGTTTGTCTCTTTGGTAAGTATCTGTGAGTGGCAGCATGTGTGAACGTTCAAGTGTCTGTGTGTATGAGTGTGAGTGTGAGGGAGATGGTGGTCAACAATTTAAAAAACACAAATTATTTTTACACATTTCAATGCACATTATATTGTGGACATTGCCAGTGTCAGTATGCCTTTAAAAGTCTGCATGTGTGCACACATGAAAATAAGATTCAAGCTGTTGGAAAAATGGACTGCAGTGAATGCGATATGGACGAAATGGACAAAAATATGCAAAACGCTAGTATGAGGTCAATCTCAGCCTTGAAGCACTTTCAGATTATTTCAAAGCCACTTCTCTTTTTTTCCACCCCTACATGGCGACAAGGGCTGTCAGAAAAATACAAAGCACTCGGGGTTGCGTGTTATGAGCAGTCTGAATGGCACCAGGCCTAACAAGGACCCGGCAGGGACCCCGAGGTGGGCCTGGCACCTGCAGTCTGTCTCTCAGTGGAAGTGGGGGCTGTATGTGTGTGTGTGTGTGTGTGTGTGTGTGTGTGTGTGTGTGTGTGTGTGTGTGTGTGTGTGTGTGTGTGTGTGTGTGTGTGTGTGTTGAGTGGAATTGC
>CAAKHB010005467.1:13945-28945 GCA_901007665.1 Aeoliscus strigatus
TGAGTGGCAGAAGACAGATGAAAACAAAGCAGATGAAAATGAATGAAGTTGACAAATTTTTATATATGTATTCACTGTCAGCCTCACGATTCATAGAAATGTCACATTTGCACAACACCGGGAAGAGCTAACCAACCTCAGCTAGCTAGCTAACTTCACCAGATTCTGTGATGTATAGTACTCTAACAAAAAATACCAATGATTATTAAAATATGGGATTTAAGTGTTATCTGTGCATTATTGCACATAAAAACACACATTCATGAGGTAGCTGATAGCATTAGCTGCTAACAATAGTTTGTTTTCAAATTAAGATGATCCATTAATGGAAATTAGCGACTTAACAGCCTGATTGGATGTTTTTCTTTCGGTGTTTGACTGTCCCAATGTTTCATCTAAGGTGCAGTGCACATACAGTAGCTAGCATTACCCTTAGCTGTTATCATTAGCTGCCTGCTTTCAATATATGGTAGTATGTGTTGTTCTCTGAAACTGTACGTTTGCAGCGTTAGCAGGGTTCCTCTCACAGCACATCAGTGTGTATGATGTTTTCACATATAAATATATATTTTGGTCACTGAAAACGGCAGATTGTAGGAAGTATAAGGTGTTAAGACCAGTAGGGCGAGGAGGTGAGAAGTCATCTGTCAGCATGCACAGCTGAGACCCATTCAGACGTTTTCTTTCCTGTTAAGTCCTTATACAAGCAGCTACCACTAGATTTGCTCTGCTTGTTGTTATAACACATACATAACCTGAAGAATGTAAGTACTGTACATGAGGGCAGTACAACAGTACAAAGGGTGGCACTGAAAGCTCACTGAGGGTGAGCGGAGGTGAAATGACAGTCCTTGGTTGTTTCGGGTGTTTCGTGGAGGGCTGCGACTCAAGACAGACGCTTGCAGAGGGCGGCTCATAGAAACCAGACTTGGCAGGTTTACACTGAACGCAAGATCCTTTAGAATTAAGCTGCGAACTGCGGACAGCTCACAGGAAACACCTCTTCGTAAAGCAAACATACGTGTATTTTATGGCAGCTGCTTTACTGCGTTTTTATTATGGGCCTCAATGAGTCGACATTTCAACATGGCCTCACTCTAATTTCCTCTGCTTTTCTTCACCCTTTTTTTCCTGTTGGACGACCCTTCCCACACACATGCTACCCACCTATTCCAATTAAAATAATACTGCTTTTTCACTAGTGGCCATTTTTACTTTCATGGAGGTGTGAGGGCCAGCGAGTTGGGGTTGTTTTGACAGATCCAGGGACTTTATTGCGGCCCCGAGGGCAACTGTAGGGGTGTGAGCAACCCACCCACCTCATCTTCTACCCCAAAAGGAGTGCAACGCAGCTGCTGCTACTCCTTCTACCCCCTTCTTCCCTTGCTCTCCATCTTGTCAGCCCCTTCACCTGGTCTCCATATGATCATGACCCTCAAACAGTCAAACACACACACACACCATAAAAGGTAAAAGAGGTGTCCCATCTAATTCTGTAATGGCCCTATACACAGAAACGCCATGCATACATATACACACACACACACCTCTCTGTGGTCTTGCCAGCTTTGGCGTCTGACTCCTGCTGTGACCACACATAATAAAAAAAAATTTACAAGTGCAAATTAATGACAATGCAGACCAAAAACAAACAAATTCTATGTCCTAAACCGTTTTTGGACTCCTCCAATCTCAGTCGTCTGTGGTTTGGGCTATCATTTCTCTATAAAATATCTGGGAACAGTATGTGGCTAAAAGGACACATCAGTTATCACAGATTTATACAACTCATGATGAACACATACTGTTCACTGTCGATATTTATTGCTTAGGCTATTTTGGAATTTGCATAACATCACTGCAGTCTTTTAAGGGCAGTTTCTCTACATAAATAAGTTTGTTATTTTATCTACTTTCCTGTAGTTGTGCTTGTACGCAAGGTTCCTCTGCCTCCCAGAATAACTTACTTTCATTTTTGATTCCAAATAGGTGTCAGATTCTGGTCTATACGATCTGACTGGTACATTGTTGAGAGAGAGAGTCAAGTACAGTGCAAAAGTAGTAGTATCAAAAGTAACTAACTCGATGGCCAAAACTACCAAAATGGAAAAAAAAGGTGCAATAAAACCCAGAGATGATGTTGTATGTAAGCGTAATATAAGAATTTAATGGGAAACCTTTACTGAAAATATGCATGTTGAGCTATTATTTAAATGTGTGCAGCAATTACTTGTAGTCTGGGTCATTAAAACTATACAACTATAAGTACTATAAAAACATTGGATACACTTTTTTTTCCCCTCAAAAAGTATTTGTGTTACCACCCTCGGCCCAGAGAGGAAGGACTTCTTTATATTTTGTGCAGTGTTCCTGCCCCCCAGACAGGAGCATACCATTTATTTCAGGAGATATTTAGCATTGTGTGCTGTGTTTCATTTGCGTTATAAATTTTGCCTGCCTTGGCCTGTTTTATTGGAATATCAGCTGTTTAAATGGTTTGTACCAATTTTAAAGCCTTACACCTTGACTTCAATGGCTGAGCTGAGTATGTGGGACAGTAGGGGGTTAACTGCACCATAGGTATTTGGTTCTTGGACACAGTGGCCTCGCCTGCCGGATGCAAGTTTGACTCAAGGGCAAAATCCAGAGTGAAAGCCTCTCATGCTTTTGACTTGTAGCCAACTCTACTCTCTCCCTCTCTCTCTCACTGACTCTATAGCTTGCTCGCCCCTCTCATTCCCATCTTTGCTGTCCCCTCCTTTCCTTCTCTGATTTACTCTCTCTTTCTCCTCACTCCAGTCCTCCTCTGATCGTCTCCCACATCGGAATTAGGCCTGACACAAAGC
Source organism: Aeoliscus strigatus (assembly GCA_901007665.1). NCBI lineage: Eukaryota > Metazoa > Chordata > Actinopteri > Syngnathiformes > Centriscidae > Aeoliscus > Aeoliscus strigatus. Next base: position 16,792 of record CAAKHB010005467.1, read on the forward strand.
AGGTCCAGTGTCCCTCCAAGCACAGCATGACCTCGTCTACGATTATGTCATCTTTCTAGTATGGACCCCCACCCCCTCAAGAAACATTTTCCCAGTCTGTTAGCTCCTGTAAGATGTTAGTCGTCTTGCATGTTCATTGTAGTAATTTATTACTGTATATTGGGTGTCAGACAAGTAAAAACTGTAAGAATTTGCCTTTAGCATATACAATTTACAAATACACCTATGCATGTGAATATTGTATTCCCTTTTTCTAATTGAGTAAATAAACTGAGATTAATCTAGTGCAAGACAGATTTCCTAATCTGAACTCCAGAAGTCGACCTCCCTGACCTCCCTTAGAGCTCTCGGTTCCATCACGCTCTCTGCATGTTTTGTTTGCCATGTGTTGTGCATGAATTCAGGGTGGCCCATCTCAGCGTCCGTATGACTCACCAAGACCTGTGAGGATTGCGGACTGACAGGTTAGGAAACAACATACAGCAAATGCCTTAAGGCGGGGAACGTCTACTCATGTCTCCGCAGGCAGGCCACTTCTTCAGCGAGACAGCCTGCCATAATCCTGAACATTGTAATAAGCCAACATTAAAAAAAAAAGAGTTCCACCAGATGTGGAGGGAGGAACTCAACCACCTTGTATCATGGCCCAAGTGTTATCATTTGTGTGATCTGAAGGGCCTGTAAGTAGACCTGAGCGTGATTGCACCACACCTTGTCTTAACTTCCATCAAAGAATAATACACACCTGATTCATGTCCAGTGCGTACAAACAGTTGACTGAAGCTGGCCATGAGTGTACTCAGCACCGGCGCGTCAAGGAGAAGATTCCCAGCATTCTTCACTGTTTAGGGAGAGGTACAGGCCTTCGCAGATAGGAAGTCGTCTGTCATTAGAGGGTAATCACTTCTCAAGGAGGTTTGCAATTCTTGGAATGATTACTGTTGTTATCGCCAGTGAAACTTGGCAGGGAGAGAGCGGATGAGGTTTTTTTTTTCCTCCTTGCACGTCTGTTGTTTCTTTGAGATTTGGTCAGCTTGACTGATCCAACATTTGTAGGCCTCATTCTCACCCTTGTGTGTTGCTTCATTTTGTGTTTCAGCTCAGTCCGCAGCTTTTTTCGGGATATATATTCCACCTAACGTTGACTCACCTGGGGGCATTTCTAATTAGTTATGGCTCATGTGTAATGATGCCTGTCATGTCAGTGGCGCAACAAGGTGGAGACAATCCATCATTCAGATGAGAAGAAGAATTCACCCACTGCGTTTGGATGACAGTTGTTTAATGTCTCCCACGCCACTTATCTGTGTTTGTTTGAAGGGTTTTAGCCCTGTGCTCTTTTCAAGTAAGCTGTCTGGGTCCCTTTGTCTGGCTGATTTTGTCCTCTCTCCTTTTTTCTCTCTTTCTGTCTGTCTCTCTCCCACTCTATCCTCTCTTGCATTCTGCCAACCAAGCCAAGACTTTCAGTTAGAATGATGTTTCGCAAAGAACCCGTCAATGCTTGCCTGCCATGCCAGACCATGTATTTGTCTTTTGGGGTCCCCCCACCCCCCTTTCCTCTACCTCCACCCTTCACCTCCTCCTCCTCTCATACCTCCACCCCTGGATCCTTGAGAACAGGAAGTGTATCTTGTTAAGTGATGGATGGGCCCCCTGCTCTTGCTGAGAGGAAAGAAAAAAGCCTTTCTTTCCCTCTAGGGCAGTCAGATGAGTTTAGCAGTCTCAAAGCTGAGGGTCGGCTCAGCTTTTTGGGAGCACTTTAGAACCCTTGGAGCCTGAGCGCCTGGAAGCCAGGGGTGCATCTCCATTATGTCCGTAGACTTAATTAACAACTGAAGAGGGGCTGGTGGCATTTCTGCGCAAAAACTTAAAAAAGAGCCAAAAAAAAAGCCAAAGTGCATTTACCCAAACTGTGTATGTTTGTTGCTGAAATGCATGAGGGGGTGCGTGTATTAGTCCATTCGTATTGGGAACGTCTGTGTGTTACTTAGCCAGGGGTCAGCAGGTTTGTGTTGGCATGCTGCCGCCACGTCGTTCCAGGGACTACAACTCAGGAAGTGTCCCTGACACGTCCTCCACATCGCGCAATGTGCTCTGCTGTGACTGGCTCGACCTGCCGAGACACCCGCAGACTGCAATCCCCATCACGTCCAGCCACTAGAGCTGTGCCCCTCTCCATCTCCCAGTAGGTCTCTCACAGTAACCTCATTGCTCTTCATTTGTTTTATACAGACAGTTGGTCACAGCCAGACCCTCTCCCCAAACAACAGCAGGAATCCAGAGAGCTGGAAAACAACATTTCCTCTCATGATCCATGCTCCCTTGTCAGCCACCACTCTGTTGTTGTTACCTAAGGGCTGCTTCTGATGTTTGTCTCCACTTTCCATCCTCTCATGTTCCATATACATTCACAGGAACATAAAAACAGCACATAAAAGGCTGAAAAACTGTCCATCACGCTTGTAAATGGAAACTGCTTATCCAGAGAGCAAGAAAACCATAAACAAACTCTTAAAATTGCATCCTGCACGTTTTGCATGCAGTTGGACACGACATATGTCTACTTTTGTAATTGTCAATCCTGACCAATCAGCTAATACAAAACAAGTCTATGAACTGTCATGAAACACAGAAAAAATCCCCATAACCCAAAGTAGCGAATCAGCATGTAATCATTTTTTCATGTTGCAAATCTAGTAAGTGATTACAAGGTTTTCCGAATGGTTGCACAGGGTGATAATTTTACGAACATAAAAGAAACAAGCTTCAGAAATTCATTAAATATGCAGAGTACCAGGAAGCAACGTGCGAAGACTAAACAGGAGTTCAAAGACTGCTGATCCAGTTCTTCAAATCATCACTAAACACTCCTGACGTGGCCTCCTGTAGGCTTGCGTCTGTGTATGTCTGCTGCCTCGTCTCCACTGGCCCGGCTTTAGCCCCACTGTGGCCTGTCTGGCTCATGGCGAGGGGCTCCGCTGGCTTTACTGCCAGGCCTCATTGGAAGAACAACAACAATGAAACTGTCACTTCTGGTTGATGTTTGTTTTAAAGTTTTTTGATTCTTCATTCCAGAGCTGAAGTCGAATGCTTAATCACAGCAAAAGAAATGCAATACTTCTATTTTCACATCCTGCCATATTTTAGCAAGCTGGCCAGTCAAATGTATACCCAGTCCAAATTAAACAACAATATAGGGTGTTTGTCACGGCCTGCCTGACGGGAGGGAGACATGGCATATTCATCTGTCCGTCTGCCTGTCTGCGTTTAAGAGGCGCCTGCCACTTAATGACGTCTGACAAGCAAGACAGCCACAGCTTTGGGTACTTAAGGACTGTTTTGGGGTCACATAGATGTGATCTGTAGGAAGTGCAGGGTTTATCAGATAACATCAAAGATGTCTCCATGCTGAAGGTGAAAAACATGTATTTCAGATGTTATTGTAGGCACTTGTTTCATGGGTCTATCTGGAGAATCATAAGGTCAATAATCAATCAGTCATGTGGAGCTGTAGGTCTTCAGTGAACTCTCATTATAATTGAAGTAAAACTAAAAGGTCAAAAGGTCAGTATCATTACGTTGTGGCAGTACATTTGTGTCACCAAAGGGTTGGAATTATAGACAAAAATCTCAACCAATGGAGGTTTTAGCCAAGAAGTTCCTTTAATTTAGTGTTATTCACTGCAAGTGCCGTTGTTGAGTCATGTGAGTGAAGCTTTCACTGGAACTGTGTCTGACAGATGCTTGCGATCTTCCTCCCTTCCCACAGGCTCTGATGCGTCCAGGTCGCCTCGACCGAATTGTCTATGTCCCTCTCCCAGATGCTCCAACCCGAAGGGAAATATTTTCCCTCCAATTCCGTGGCATGCCTGTGGCCGAAAATGTGTCTGTGGATGAGCTGGCAGCTCGGACAAACAAGTACTCTGGAGCAGAGGTGAGGTTTATTTAAGTACTTGCAGTTATGACTGAGCATTGACTGTCTGCAGAGAGCTATAAAATGAACTGTGGCATCCCTCAAGGTTCAATTTTAGGTCCTTTACTTTTTAACCTCTTCTTAATGTAGAGGTTAAGTAATGTAATAATGCAATGTAATTTCAATAGTCTCGTGACCCCATATACAGTTTCTAAAGTAGATATTATATAAAGCTCAAATCTGCTAAAAGATTGTTCTTGTTTGAGTTCACAACTTCACAACCATTTGACAACAACTTCACAACCATTTACGTCTAACGTGATTGATAAATGAACAGTGTTTACCTTAAAATGATTCAAAACAATAACTTAAAATGTATTCTATTTTTTAATTGGACAATGGCGTACTGATGAACTGAACTCATTCATAAAACCTTTTCATCTACTCTTATTTACGTGTGATCTAATAATTCTGTTTTGTTTTTTGTTTTTTTTTTTGGCGTGATTGTGTTTTTCCATGATTCCTGCTGTTGTATATTTCTGTCACCGAGGGCAACCATGATCTCACTTCTGACTGGGAGAATTCAAACAAACAATCCTTTTTGTGACCGATTTGTCTCCGTGTCCTTCTGCGGTGAGATAAGTTTTAAAAGCCTTTGAATATGTGAATTTACTTATTTATGGTTTGGTAGGATTTAGTATTTGTTGATCACTTAGTGTGATATATTTCTGACTTGGTCCGATATTTTTTAACACAAAGAAATAATCAAACATTCGTTTAAGAAGGAGTGTATTGGTTGTTTTTACGTTACGTTTTCCCGTCAACCAGCTGAGGAAAATGTTCACATCGTGTGAACACGACAGCGAAGTGTGAAGGTGTTTCCATCCGTCTGTCTTCTTCTTTCATCATAATGATCCTCTGGAGGCCGGGTTGAGGTTATCTATAGGGCCTCCTCATATCCTGGAAGCTCTCGCTCTCTCTCCCCCTGATTCCTGACAGGGCTGCCCCCAACCAGACATCAGCCTTAAGCAGGCGTACACCTGGAACAGGTATGCAGTTAGAAACCAATCCCCCACTATCAAGTGTTGTGTTTGACATCGGGGTTTCTGGTGTCGTGTCTCATCTGTGGAATGGAGATCTGCAGTGACACACCGCCAAAGTTCTTGAACCCCCCAAAACATTGAAAGACACAAAAAGCTGATGAGAGGCTGCTGGTAGGAGCAAGAAAAGGATCTTACTTGTGTACGTATTGTATTTTTACATACCGGCGCTATAGATCAAGTTAGATTAGGTGAAACGTAAAACTTCCCTGAAGGCAAAGGGGGGAAAGAACAGGAAACAGATAAGAGAAGAAGACAGCGCTGGAGATCAAACCATGTTTACTAAAAAATAGCACAGAGGGGCGAATAAAACAGATCAGCAAATAAACACCCCAGTATTTGCACAATACAATAATATTTGAGATTCTGTTAACGAGTACAAAGAAATTACTCCCTAAGAGATTTCCAGCTGGAAAGTCTTTAGCTGATTTATAAAATAAAAACTACAACAAATCAGCCTGCATAGTGCCGAGTTCATCTGTATGAATTAACACCAATATATTATATGACCAGGTAGGGGGCAAAATAACACCAGAAAGTCTCCACTCCTTTAGTAACAAATGAAACAAATGCAAACAAATTTACCTTGTGTTCTTCAGTCAGTAATGCAAAGAGCTTTGAAAAAAAAACACAAAACACATTAAAACATGTTTGTGTGAGTGGAAATGCCTTGGAGACGTTTGTGTAACTCCCCCACGCCCCCATCACCTCTTGTAGGACCGAGCACTGGACCGTTATATTTGGGAAACTGTAGTCGACGTGTGGGTGAGCCGCAGCCAAGGAGCACTGGTCAGGCGTGCAGCTCGCTCACGCTGCCAGCGACTGAGCTGAGGGGGGAGTTCGTAAATCACCAGCAAAGATGCTTATTGTAGCTGGCGGCCACAAAGCAGAGTTAAAATTTTCATATCACACTCGCTGGCACTGACTTGTTCTCTCTCTTTGCTCCTGGCATCAATCTCCAGACTCGTCAGCTGCCTGTGTGACACAAAAACTGAGTCCGCTGAGGTGAAGGAACTAAACCGAACGCAGTTTTAGTTTGTGAGGAATAGCTCCTATTCTTATTATTGTTGTAATACTGCATTCCTTGTATGGTTTACAAGTTAGTTAGTTAGTTACAGTATATATAGCTAATCAGCGTCTGTTTTATTGCCAAGTATCTTTACACGACCATTGGTCTTGGTGTAAAAGCGTAGCCACAAAGAATACAAAATAAAAAGATTAAACACACTGCCAATATTTCTGATTCTGATTCAGCTGTTCTGTGATACTTCAAATCTTTCTTTTTTTGTAGCCGTTTTCAGTGGCTATGAGAGCACGACGCACTACAAATTAGAATCAAACACAAAGCAGGAAATACAACGGAAGCAGTGGATGATTCATTAATGTACACCGGTAGACGTTTGTGGCAGAAGAACAGAGCGTTGGTGTGTAAAATCAAATTAAAGCTATTTTCCAACTACCTGTACCTTTCAGTCGATTGTCCACCTTCCGGATGTTTCAACATTTGCACAATTTTTCTAGCTTGTACTTTGTCATCTCGTGGCCGCTGTAGTTTCCTCCAAACACATTTATTAGAACGGACCCAAAGTTCAGTCTGAAGGCAGAACACTGGAACAGCACAACAGATTACAGCCCCCAGAATTGAGCTTTAAAATCAGATGAGAGTTGAACTCCTCCTGACAGATTGATTGCAAAGCCCTTATAGTTTACTTCGGTGTACCTAATATATTGACCACCTAGTGTCCCGATGAAAACGTCCACTTGTTTGCAGGTTTTGTTTACAGCCCTCAGTTCTTCACCGTCTGATTACCTGAGGCTTCAGCTTTTATTGCATTCCTGAGATTTCAGACTTGTTGCAGAGGAAAAGGGAGGCATGTTCAGGGAGGAGGAGGAGGAGGGTCAGGCAGGAGGACGCGCTTCATGTCAGCTTGGTGCTGGAGGCTCGTTAAAATCACCTGTCTTCCGATACCTGCCCCGGAATGACATCTGGTTTCCCAATCCTCACACATACACACACACATACACTCACACACACACGCAGACACACTCAGAAAATTGCTGCTGGCTCTCGGTCCTCACCTCTGCCATCACTCCTCCATACAGGAGCAACATTTGATACTGTAATAGCAGCGTTGTCACGGAGAAGAAGGGCTCGTCTCGCTTCTGAGGGAAGGTGTGATATTCCTCTTCTGTTTTTTTTCCCCTCTAAGTCTTGACAGGAAAACACCTGGAGGATTTATGACACGCTGTCACATGCACACCATCACTCTCTGAAGAGCTGGAGCCCGACTGAAACAAACACAGATCGACGTTCAGTTTGAAAATAGCTCAGCATGTCGCATGAACAGACCATTAATTTTATCAATACATTCCATTGAACATAGAATTACCTGCGACAAATAACCAGTTTCAACTGCTGAATTCATGGTTTGAGTGTTTTTTTCGCTCATGAAAAATGTGAAAACAGCCTGATTAGAGCCTCTTAAATTGATACTTTGAGGAATTGATACTTTCTTTATTTGCTCCTACAGTGATAGTAAAATGAACATCTTTGGTTTGTGGACAAAACATGTTAAACATGTTAAGGGTCAAAGAATAGCGTTGTTTGAGTGGATGTTGGTGAGAATTAAAAATGAGAGGGGAAGGGGGCATGGGACCTCTTCTTTACTATGGGCTGGTGACAACAACAGGACATGACTGGGGGAGATGGTACACTTGTAACTAAATATTCACTATTTATGTTTAGATTCTAATCTGAGGGTGTGAATTACTCTGTATTGGCAGTCACGGAAAAAAAACCATCAGACCACTAGATCACAAGTGTTCATTGCCTGGTACCACAAAGGTACATTTGTTTGGACAAACGTAATGATAACAACAAAAATAGCTCCAAAGAGCTGCTATCCATCTATTTTCCATGGTTTTCTTGATACTAACCAAAATCACTTCATTTCTTCCATCAGTAGCTTTGTCATTGTCCTGACAACGACAACGTTTTTAGACATTCCATGTTTTCTTTTCTGTCACATGATGCACAGTAGTGAAGGACTGGATTGTATTAACATTGGTTTTGATGACTGCAGCCATGCGTCTGGGTGGGTGGTCTAATCATTTCCTCCGTGTCTGTATGTACAGTACCTACGATCCAGATGTGACATGCGTTGAATTGTATGATAATTATAACGTCTGACACCATCGAAGACTTTACGATACGCACACTGTAAAAAGTTTTTAAAAAGTCTGTGTAGTGCTCAACCAGACATGCAGTTCTACACAATTCTTCTTTTAATTGTAAATTGTGTTTGAACCGACGGCATTCTCCTGTAAGTACATGAAATCTTTTGTGACATTTCTCCATAAATGCGTGTTTTCCCTGTTACTTCTGCACAGGATTCATGGGTTTTCACTGTGAGAGAACGTCACATCTGTGTTTGATGGACGTTGACCTCACAGGAAGTGACACGGTAGTAGTGAGACGACAGATGATGGAGTGGAGGCATCGAGCTGAAACCACAGCAGAGGGTCTTTATTTACCCCGATGTCAGCTGACGGCTTTTCAAACTCTCCGGTCTAATTATTTCCTGAAATCTGACAAAATTCATCCGCTGCTGCTGCTTGTGATGCTTCAAACACACTTTTCCTTTCGAACACGCTGGGTCAAGCCTGATTTATGCGTCCGCGTCAAATCGATGACAGAATCCATAGGGTCCGTGTTGACGTCACCGCTCCAGAAATGGAACTGCGCGTTGCGGCTACACCGTACTGCACAGACAACAACAACTTTGATTGGACTGTGTGCGTCATGTGACTTTCCCAGATCTCAGAGCAGCACTTCTGTGTTTTACCCAAGAAAATACAACCAATCAATCCGTGATTGTTGACCAAAGCGCGTGGCAAATGATGCTGATTTTGTTGGTGATGTTGTAGTAACATGTTCTGCTCACTTTCAGTCGCTATTGCTTGACGTGAACAAAGAAAACATGGAAGAAGCGATGTCTGCCGGGAGAATACAACCCTCATAAAGGCATTTTTTAACAGAAAAGTGAACAGTAAATGATTCAGATCTTGTTGTAGTTGGCTACGGTGTAACGTCCACGTCAGTTCAGTGCACGAGCATATATCCAGCTTTAGGCCTCATCTTACGGTGGTGAGGAAGTGAAATCCAAGATTCCAAAATGTGAAACACTTATACAAAGCCTGGGACAAATTTACATAAGCAAAACATTTTTACATTAAGGAAAACATAATTACATCAGCAAAACATTTTTTCAGTAGGGCAAAGACAATGTCGTTTACCCTTTCCATCAGGAATTTAGATTGTAAATTTGTTTCACCGAAAGTAAAAGTGTTTCGCAGTTTGTAAAAGTGTTTTGCTGATGTACTACTTTTGCTCATGTAACTTTGTCTCCAGCTGTCAAGCTCAAGTGTTTTGACATTTTGTGTTTTGTACATTTGACATTTTGTATTGCACTCCCCGGCCACCATAGAATCCAGCGCGAACACTTTTCAAATGATGAATAGGTCTTCTCGACAGCAGTTTTGCAGGAGCCCGTTCCCAAGAATTAATGGACACAGAGAGTTCACAAATAAGGACTCGTGTAATGACACGCACAGGACAAAAAACGCCCTCACAGGAAGACAAACGCTTTCCTCTCTGCACCTGTTGTCGTGGCTGTTGCTCCTCTGGCTCCTCGCGTCACCTTGTCTGATTTATGACCCCGTATTTATTGTTGGAAAGAGTTTTATCACCAGGGACACCACAGCGAGAGAAAAAGGCGTCATAAAACGTGCTGCTCTTCAATTACAGTGACAATGCGAGAATGATATAAAGCACCAAACCAGACCCTCTGAGACACTTTATCATAAATAAACCACAGCTTGGTGCTCGGAAACGCCAGTGTGTGTGTGTGTGTGTGTGTGTGTGTACAGGGATTCAGTTCTCTGGCCGACCACAAAGGCTGTCGTGCTTCTTCTCCGATGATGTAAGTTGACTTTGGAAGCACAAAAAGCTTTTCACACTTCTGTGACTCTGCTTACAGCTGCTACTGCTACTAAACACAGCAAGGTCCGTTCACTCACGTCTGATTTATGCTTCTGTATCATTAACGTCGGCTTCGGCAACGCACATGCGAAAGTGCCGAAGAGAAGAAGTTTTTTCGACCCGGCATTTGAAATCTGATCCATTTTTGATCGTACTGCGCATGCGCTGAATGGAATCGCTATTTACCACTTTTTAATTCTCATTTAACTGCGTTAAATATGCAAAGCAAAGCCAGTGTGAAATCGTCACCACCAGTCACACCCCGCCCGCCAAAATAAATGAATAAATATCAGCTTAATTATCTTACTTACTACAAAGTCACACATCTATAAATCAAAATTTTTAAATGACAAATCCTCACTTTTGCATGTCAAAATTGAATCAAAAAGTAAAGTAAAATAAAACATATCAAATATGCCACAAATGAAAAATAGAATTTTAAAAAAACTAACTATTATTAAACTATTATTGGAGTCCATTTATTTCAGCGCATTTTGTTCTTGATACTGATAATTGTTCTATTTTCTTTTACTTTTGAACAATACGCATCAAGTTCTGGGAAACACGATTGGTACCCACAGCAGCAACGACTGTGATTGGACGGTTTGTGTCACGTGACCATCTCGCTCTCTGTGTCACTTCTGTGTTTGCTGACACACAAGAATGGACCCCAACTACTCTTTGATGGCTTCATCGAGTTAATTAGTGAGTTAGTCCTTGAGTGTGAGTGGATAATTAAGGAAACAGGGAATCGTTTGTGTTGTTTGTTGTTTTGGTCAATACATGTGAACTTTACTGTGTGTGTGTGTGTGCACAAACACTTTCTCCTGGAAGATGGAGCACACAGGAAAGAGAACATTTCAGCAGAGGACATCACACAGGTGGCATTTTACCTACCTTGACATCACCTCTCTCTCTCTCTCTCTCTCTCTCTCTCTCTCTCTCTCACACACACACACAGACACACACACACACACCACCAGGTCACTTCAGTGTGGGTGTGTTTGGTAAATATGCCATCCCTGAATTCCCAGGTCCAGGGAGAATGTGGCGCTTTCATTCGTCTGATTAAGGGGTGAGGACAAATATGCCCTTAAAGGCGAGGCCCAGCTCCAACCACACACACACACACACACACAAACCTAACTTTGTGTAGACCCATCACAGGTGCTATCCCACATGCGTCCTTCCAAAACACACGCTGGTAGACGATAACAAGCTGCTGTGGGAGCCTCTGTCACGTGTCCGACATGATCGTTTAGTCACAATGTCCCACAATCGATCTTTTCCTGGGACGACTTCAAGCACATTACGGGCTTTATTGTGTAGAGGAGAGTCATTAAAGTTGACTTTCACTGGATTATTTCTTGTTTATAGACGCCACAGACCACAGAAAGTAATTGAGAATTAGCTATATGAAACATATTTTTGAGGGTTCCAGATTTACTTCATCACCAGCGTCCTGGAACCGTCCTGTTTAAACCATTTCAGATGAATATGAACGAACCCCCTTAAAAGGTGAGTTCATAAATAATTATTGTTGAAATAATATGTGCGTGGGAGCTAGATAGACACTCCGACACATGATTTTACATCATGTCAGACGATGAAAACACACTTAAGGAGACAAATGTAGCGTATGTGTAACACACACGAATATACAATCTGACTTTATTTTTTAATACAATAAACATTCATTTTATTATTTCATCAGGGTTCTCTGGAGTCATCCGCTATTCACACAGACACACACGCACACACACGGCACTTGGTTATTTATGATCATGCGCCATGTTTCCGCTCTCCCTCCTCCCCCCACGTGACCCTCCTCCCTCCAGGCTTAACCTCTCTCTCTCTCTCTGTAATCTGGAGGACGTTTCACATGGAGTTGTGGTCAGGCCTTGTTTCTCTTGGCAGGGACACGTCACTGCAGACACTTCCTCTTTGCCTTTTTGAAGGATGAAACACTTTATTTCTGCCTCACTTTGGCCTCTGCACCTCATGTCCTATTTGCTGTTATTTAATGTTCGTCATTTTGTCTGATACGTTTAAATGTTGCCGATATAGCCGTACAGCAAATACTGCATTTTTTCCATATAT
>CAAKHB010005469.1:0-13884 GCA_901007665.1 Aeoliscus strigatus
AGTTTAAGTACTTAGGATCAACAGTGCAGAGTAGTGGAGACTGTGGAAGAGAAGTGAAGAATAGGGTGCAGGCAGGGTGGAACAGCTGGAGAAAAGTGTCAGGAGTGATTTGTGATAGAAGAGTTTCAGCTAAGGTGAAGGGAAAGGTTTACAGGACTGTGGTTAGACCAGCTATGATGTATGGTTTAGAGACACTAGAGATAGGCAGAAGACAGGAGGCAGAGCTGGAGGTGGAAGAGTTAAAGATGCTGAGATTCTCTTTAGGAGTGACCAGGATGGACAGGATTAGGAATGAGGTCATCAGAGGGACAACACAGACAGGAAGGTTAGGAGAAAAAGCTAGAGAGGCTAGATTGAGATGGTTTGGACATGTGCAGAGGAGGGACAGTGGATACATTGGTAGGAGAATGTTAGAGATGGAGTTGGAGGTAGGAGACAGAGAGGAAGGCCAAAGAGGAGGTTTATAGATGCAGTGAGGGAGGACATGGAGGTAGTTGGAGTCAGAGTAGAGGATACAGAGAACAGGGAAAGATGGAAATCGATGATTCGCTGTGGCAACCCCTGAAGAGGGACAAGCTGAAAGGAGAAGAAGAAGAAATTAATCCAAGTAATATTTGAAATCATTGACATATATTCAGAAACCTAATTACAATTCCACTCTAAAGGATTGAATTCAAGCTCCTGCTGTACAACTTAAAACTCAAAACCCACCTGTTCAGAATTGCCTACCAGGTTTAACTTCTGCGCCCCTTCCATACATAGGCATTTGCTATTTTTCTGTCATAAAATATGCCTTCATTGTTTGCACTTTGAAGATACTTCACTAAAACTAGTTTGGGATTTTTGCACAGCAGGTGGTGGTAATCCTCTGCTTCTGCCGTAAAAAACACAAAGAGAAGAAGAAGACCTCCGTCACACTTCCGGGTGAAGTCACTGAGCCAACTGGAACGGCACCTCGACTCGTGTGGTTCTAAACCAACCTACGGACTTGTTTGTTTGTCATCGACGTGAGCTGTTGATTCTGGTCACTTTGCTCTCATTCGGACACATATTTGGTTTAAAGGTGCTTTTAAAATCACGGAGGTTCCGGTGGTGACGCAACATGTCGGTGACGGCTGTCGGTCGGTGTGTCCTCCGGGCGCTGAGGAGCGGACACACTCACCGGACCAGCCGAACGTCCCCGGCTGTCTGTCCCCCCGGCCACGGAGCTCAGTCCCCGGCTAGGACACACCACCACGGCCCGGACAGCAGCGCTGCGGCTGGGGCCGGAGGAGGAGCCGGGGGTCGGGACAGCCGGTGTCCGCTGTTCTGGTCGTTGTCGGTGGGGTTGGGGCTGTTCGGCACCGCGCTGCTGCCGGACACAGACGAGCAGGAACCGGACCGAGGAGCCGGTGGACTGGAGCGGATCCTGTCCTCAGCTCGGTGCGCGGCCCCCTTCAAACCCGACAGCCCCCGGTTCAAGTACAACTTCATCGCAGACGTGGTGGAGAAATCCACCCCGGCTGTGGTTTACATTGAGATACTAGGCAGGTGAGATGAACCCACCTGGGGTCACCTGCTGACACGGTCTGCAGCTCCAGCCCAGCGCCATATTGGATCCTTCTCTTCACAGCTTCATTTGTCCTCCTACAGCATAATGTTGACAACATATTCTATATTGTATTTCCATGTATTACATTATGATTCTACATGTCATTTAGAATCCTAATGTCCCTCTGTGATCATCGTTGTTTCACCCACTGTTGATCCTATATGAAGATGTGTGCTTTGAGTAATTCAATCATATCAGTCAGCTGACATGTTAAAAGCCTTCATCTTTACCTGATGTCACTGCATCGGAAGTCCTAATGATCTTAGTTTGAAGTATTTTATTATCCTATCACATGTGCAATACTTGTCCTATTGGAAAACTGCAGTTTTGAATGCATCATATTTATATCTGCATATTCTTCAGTCTGAATCCTCAACTGGTGTATAGATACTAGTCAGCTCAGATGCTCAGATAATATAACCATTTTCTTCTTTATATATTTCCATACATACATCCACCTGTATATGTACTGTTTTTTTCTCCATAAACAAAGGAATATCTTATCAAATCTTTAGTTTCCCTTCACACCCTTGCTTTGCAGGCATCCATTCTCTGGCAGAGATGTTCCGGTATCGAACGGCTCGGGGTTCATCATCAGCAGCGACGGGCTCATCGTCACCAACGCTCACGTTGTGGCCAACAAGAGAGGCGTCCGTGTCAAACTCACCAACGGACAAACATACCACGCCACCGTGCAGGATGTGGACCCAGCGGCCGACATCGCCACCATCAAGATCTCCGCCAATGTGAGCGACCGAAGGGAATGTGTGGGGTTTTTTTTCTATTCTGTTTGCTTCCTCTTTGGTTTGAAATCAGCTGCTGACAGACACTGAAACCAAACCTCCTTGGTGGAGGTAACAACACTGACACATGTTCACACGTTCTGATCGAGCTTGTTGTAGTTCACTGCAAATCTAAATCTTACAAAGAATATTTGTCTTTTCTGGTCAAAACATGTCATAAAATGTCTTTACATTCAGAATCACAATTTTTCACTTAAAGAAAAATCTGCCAGATTGTTTTTATTACAAGCAAAAAACAACCTGCTCCACTGGCAGATTCTTCTCTTTATTTCAAGCAAAAAATGTTGAAAGAACAAGTTACTTATTCAGGTGATGTGTCCGATTTCAATTGTAAAGAAACTATTTTTGGGAAGAGTGAGAATTTCTGCAGTGAGAGACGATGTGTGTGTTCCAGAAAGCAGGTTTAGTGCAAATTCTGGATGAACCTACTCGGGTTTCACTGACTCTTTTCTGGAACGTACCGGGGGATGCAGAGGTTCCCAGGAACCTGAGGACACTGACCGTTCTCTCCTCTCCTGTGGAGCATAGAACCCTTTGCCCACGCTGCCACTCGGCCGCTCCTGCGACATTCGCCAGGGCGAGTTTGTGGTGGCGATGGGGAGCCCCTTTGCTCTGAAGAACACCATCACATCAGGGATCATCAGCTCGGTGCAGAGAGGCAGCCAGGAGCTGGGCATCTCCAACTCCAACATGGAGTACATCCAGACGGACGCAGCAATCGATGTGAGAGGTCTCCCTCAGGAATCACTCGCTTTCATGTCTGAAACATCCTCCAATAAATGTCTGTTTTTATTACATCCAGTTTGGGAATTCTGGCGGCCCCCTCATCAACCTGGTGAGTCGGTCATGGTGTTTTGTTAACATACTTTGTTCTTGTGCCCGGCGACAACATCAGCTATCATTGTAGCTCAGACTGTTTGTATTGACCAAGTCAAATGTCCTGCTGGTGATCAGTCGACATCAGTTCAGTTCTTGGTGTGTCCAGGACGGTGAGGTCATTGGTATAAACACCATGAAGGTCACCGCTGGGATCTCCTTTGCTATTCCGTCGGATCGACTCCAACTTTTCCTTGATCAAGCAGCAAAGAAGAAGAGTAGGAAATCTGTCGCAATCACACATTCCTTTTCTGCCAGAGATCACTGAGGTTTTTTTTCGTTCTTCCCAGATTCCTGGTTCGGAGAGTCGGCCAACAAGCGGCGCTACATCGGCGTCATGATGCTGACGCTGACACAGAGGTAACGCCTGCGCTCACACACGGCAGACGAGTTCCACGTCGGCCTACACACTCTTTTTCTGCTGTTGCTTCAGCATCATCGCAGAGTTGAAGCTGAGAGACCTGTCATTTCCGGACGTGACGCACGGAGTCTTGATTCACAGAGTGATCATGGGCTCCCCAGCTCACAGGTGAGCAAACCGGATCGCTAGAACCTTCTCAGGATTGTTGGAGCCGGGAAAGAAACAAGGCCAACGTTGGGTCATTGAGTGTTCCACATGATGTGCCGTATGGATTTATACCGTTCTGGTTCTGGTTCAGAGCCGGCCTGCTGCCAGGAGACGTTGTGCTTGAGGCCAACGGGGTGAAGGTCAACACGTCAGAGGAGATCTATCAGGCCGTCCGCAGCAGTGACAACATCACCACAGTGGTGCAGCGAGGACGAGAGGTGCTGCAGCTGCAAATGACTCCTGAGTTCACAGAGTGACATCCACACACGGCGGCCATGGAACCCTGTGAGAGAGGAAACTCAAAGCTGCAGTCGGATTATCTTGAAATAATACCTGTTTTTTGAAACTCTTGAGTCGGAGGAAGACGTTTCATTTGTTACATCAGCCGTGGCTTTTTTCACTCTCGGGATCAGAACATTTTCTTGTTTTTGTACCTGCTGGAGAAGGTGAAACATTCATCAACATGCTTCGACTCCGTGTCTGTAAGTACAAGTGTAATAAAAGATGAAACGTTTCCTGTCGTAAAGCCATTTGATGTTCGACAGCAACAAGGAGCGTGAGAACCCCAACGGATTGTTCCGGGTCGACTAGTCGGCAAACAGACGCGGCTGTGCTGAGCACGTTAGGAGCGTGTCACACTGGTGAAACCCAAACATGTCAATTCTCTTCATGGCGAGAAAACAAACTGTTGATGACGGGACGCAAAATGGTTAGTTTCAACATTTTAATGTTTGACGTTACAAGTCAAAACTGAAACGAATGAAAACGTCCCTATCGTGTGTGTGTGTGTGTGTCTGGTCACACACACACACACACACACACACAGAGTAAAACAAAGTGACATGTACTGGACTGCTACATAATTAAATGTATTTACGTCAAAGAGTAACAGCTAGTAAATGGAGATACAATTCAGACGGGACGGTCGTTTACTACAACAGACAAGAACGGGAGAAAAATAACGTTCAAATCCCATTAAAACTACTTTAAAAAGGCTTCATATATGTTGCTGGTAATATTTTTTTCTTTTTAAGAAAATATAAATTGTGCGACTGAAGCTTACAATACACTGCTGGCAGGAGTGCCAAGTTCTGTGGAGACCTGCTGGAGATGCCCCCACCCCCCTCCGGGAGAGACGGACATCTAGGACGCCTGAATCCTTCGCGCCAGAAAACCACGACGGTGCCGTTTGTCACGGTGGAATGCTGCAGATATCACATGACGTGCACAGACAGCAGCCGGCCGTAGTTCAACTCAGACACCGACATAAATAAAGGGTTGGGCTGGAGAGGGGGAGGGGGGTGAGTATGTGAGGGAGGACCCGTAGTGTCCAGTCGAGTCCAGCAGGGGGCAGGCTAAGCGTCGACTCAGTTGACGTGGTCCAAAGCGCGCAGCAGCTCCTCCCCCTGCAGCAGGTACTGGCGCCCCTGGAGGGGGGCGTTCACCTCGCAGTCATAGCGGGTAAGCTGGGGGAGCGTCAGCAGGGAGCCGCAGCCCTCCGACGTGCTGCCGAGCAGACGACTCGCCCAGTCTGAGACGGAGGACACGTTTCTGTTTAACTGTCTGCGGAACGTGAGCGGCGTCAGTGTGCGACGAGTGGGTTCCTCACCTGATGGCAGCAGGAGAATGGTCCTGGGGGTTCCTGAATCCGACGGCTTCAGCTTCTTCTCCTGCTCCAGCAACGTCCCCTGAGAAGAACGAGACGGACAATCACAGATCACTGCCCCTCTCTGGAAGAAAAACAATCAAATATCTACAATAGATACACATACGTTTCCCTCTACACTAGTACCAGGGACTGTAGCTATTCCCCCCTGAACGGACTGAATTTAGAACCAACAGCAGGCCCAGATTTTCAAAGTAAAACTCCAGCTCATGTGTTGATGGACATCAGACAGCTGTCAGTCGTGTCTCGTACTCGTCGGGTGCCGCGGACGTTACAGACGTTTCCTGTGTGAAGCTGAGTGACCCCCACCTGTCCCAGACTCCCTCTGGTGTCGTCCAGTTTTCTCTTGCGCTGAGCGTTCTGAGCTGCCAGCGTCCTCAGGGACACTTCTTTGTCCAGCTGGGGCGTCCTGCAGAGCAGCAGCAGCACTGACGTCAGCTGACGCTCGTCAACCCATCACAGACGCCGCATGCTGTGGAAACGTTACCTCTTTGCAAGCTGGGGGCGGGTCACGAGCTCAGGAGGCGCCGGGGAGGCAGGGCGGCTGGCGGGGACGCTGAGGGGCGAGCTGGGGAAGCTGTGGACCTCCTGGGTGACGTGGAGAGGAGAGCTCTGCAGGGGTCTGACGGAGCCACAGGGCAGAGGCTCCTCGGAGGTCAGAGTCCGCAGCTGGAAGTCGTCGTCCATGGGGATGTAGGGAGCCAGCATCTCCAGGTCTAAGTCCTCCATTGTCTGGAGACGACAGAGCAGGTCAGAGGGTCAGTAAGCAGAGCTGCTGCAGGTCCAGACATCTCCTGGGATCCTACCTGTGGAGTGAATGGGGTCTTGGGTTGTGTGTCGATGGCAAACAGCTTCTCCACCAGGTCCAGTTTGAAATCAGAGTTCATGTCTGAGTCCATGTGGAAGCAGAAGTCCACCTGAAGACACGAGAGAGAAGGAGCCCGTTGGTTAGTGGGGGCCAGGTGTTATTACTGGTACCTGGGTGTGCTGAGCTCACCTCTGAGGGGCAGTGGTCGGCTGCTGCCGTGGACCGGGCTGGAGTGAAGTTCTCAGATTTTGCGTCCACTGCGGCGGCGAGCGGCTCGCTGGGCGGTAGAGGAGAGAGAGGCAGCGCCATCTTACCGCTCGTGGCGGGAAGCATCACGTCGTTGTAGAGGGGAACATCTTTGAGCTGCTGGATCTCAGAATCTGAAGCGGGAGACGGGACGCGGTCAGACTTGGGAGTTACTTTGGAAAGACGCTTTTCACCAGACCACAAACCAGGAGAGCTGAAGTCCAGGTAGATGATGGTGTCTCCAGCCGCCGGGGCCAGACGGGTGAGGGCCTCCGGCTGCTCCTTCAGCATGTCGTACAGGCTATTCAGCGGCTGGACCTCCTCAGTCTGGGTAAGGAGCTTGAACACATCCAGCTCGGGGCCTTTGTCCTCCACCTCCTCCTCCTCCTTCAGCAGAGGTGACAGGTCTGGCTGGCTGCTCTCCAGCACTTCCACAACAACACTCTTTTCTTCTTCCTCCTGCTGCTGCTCCTCCTCCTTCACAGGCTTCATGTCCTCAGTCTGCTCCAGAGACAGGATCAGTTTCTCCTCCTGGATGCCGCTGAAGAGCGGACACAAGACAATACAAGCCTGCTGAGTGTTACGTATGCGCTGCTCCCCAAAGTCCACTTCAATGGAACGTTCCAGCAGCAGCAGTAGCATCAGCGGCCTGAACGGTCCCATTGCTGCTGGTCGGCTCTAGAAGTTCCAGAGGATTCTACCTGTTCAGTCTGATGGTGGTTCAGACCATCGCTAATGTTCTGACCAATCAGCTGGTGATGGGTCCCCACGGTGGGGCGAGGCAGGGGGTATGTATCTGGGTGGCGTATCCAGCTACAAACATGCTAACAAACATGCTAACTGTTGGACAGAGGACGAGGGGGATGCTGATGAATCCTCTAGAAGAAACCGTGTCTTTGCAGCATTAGCTTGAAATGCTATGCTATGCTAACCAGCCCGTGTGTCTGGACGGGACCAGGTGCCCCATCCAGACCAAAGCCATGGAAACGACAGCGGGTTTTACATGAGGTCTCATCTCGGAGCCTCAGCGTGAAGTGGACGGTTGCGAGTGGCTGCAAGTGGTCATCTGGAGTCTGTGGTCTGGGCTGACGTACCTGAGGACGAAGTTGACGCAGACGACACACTGCGGCTGAGAGTTCTTGTTGCTGTAAATGACTGTGGCCTGAGTCTCCACCCACGCAAAGCCTCCTCTTTTGGCCAGCATGCGGTACTGGCCTGTGCTCACCTGCCCCTTGACAAACACTGACAACAACAACAACACACAACAGTTTCTCTTAGTGATGCAAATGTTTCAGCTTCAGCTGTCAGGTGCACGTGATCTGCGCTCACAGTTGTGATGAGTCTTGGTCAGGTGGTCGGCGTCCAGGGCATGATAGTACTCATACACAGAGCGGTTCAACAAGTCCTCTGGATCGTAACCCATCAGCTCAGTGATCCTGGAAGCACAAAGGGATGTGTTTTGTCATCGTTTCACTGGTGAAGTCCTGCAGTACCTACTAGTGAACACTAGGTGTCTCTGCATGAGCGCGTTTGCTCCCACACGGGGGACGGAGGAGCTCAATCATCTCTGAGCCCACTCACCTCTCGTCACAATACGTGAACTTCATGTCCATCGTGTGGCGGCTGAGAAAGGTCTTGGTGTCCAGAGGGACCTCGATGTTGGAGGGATGGGGGATGGGGTCACAGATCAGCACCAGATAGGGGCCGGGCGACTCCTTGTGGCCACCGGCGGTCTGCTCAGCCTGGCTCTTGTTCAGGTGGATGTGACCTGAGCAGTGGAGCACCTGGAGACAGAGAGCAGCACCAGGACATCACCTGTGACGCACCTTCACCGGTCACAGCACTGACAATGACTGACAGTGTTTCCCCTACCACCCGTCCCCGAACATCAACGGTTCCTACATTTCTATTGTCAAAAAACCTAAACACGTTATTTACTGTATTCAGAGTCACACGTCATCTGTCTCCATGGTCACATGCTTCACACACACACACACACACACACACACACACACACACACACACACAGGTGGGTCACCCATTAATGACATGGATGAGTCTAGAAGTTATCAGATGAGGGTGTGTGCTGCGAACTCCTGACTGACTGTGGACCAGCCACTCCTCTGTCAAACCCACCATCACCACTTCCACCTTGAAACAGTTAATTATTTCACCAGAAAACAGGGAATCGTTTCTTCCACTAGTTAATATTTGACCTATCAAACTGCACCTCACCCATTCACGTTGGCTTTGTTTATTCAGTGGAAATAGTCTGTAAGGGGTTTTGGAATAACAATCCACTTCTCTTCACACTCATCCCCTTCACAAGACTCAAGACAACGCCGCTGTTCATCAGGTCAAACGTGGAACTTACATCAGCCCTCATCCCATCCTTCCTAAAACATCTTTGTTCATTTGCGTCACGCTAGCTCAGCTGCTAATGATCACATTGACATGCTTGATCCTTGATCCGATGGTGAAGGCTCCGGTGAACATCTGGGGGTTTTATGGACAAACACACCGACACAATCGACAGTGTAACGGTCCATTTCCTCAGCATGTTAACATGCTAACATTAACATGTTAACGGTCTACATGACATCCGTTCCGTTGCAGTTTGCTTCACAAAAGTACAAGAAGGAAACTGTGAAGATGGTGAGAACACAACGTTATCAAAATCAATTAGAGACACTTGGTGATTTTACTCTGTGGTCGTTACATTGCGGAAGCAACCTTTACTTTATATTTAACACTTTTCCCATTAGTGTTTGAGCAGAACAAAAGGATTTTTCTTCAGCCGACATTAAACACACCTTCCATGTAGCTGACTTGACATTGACGGTACGGCCTCGGCTCGTGAGGGTGCACTTCATTCTCAGGAAGAAGCTGCGCTCTGTGTTGGTTTCCTTTACTTTTCTAGAACCTGAAATCACACAACAAGGGATCATCTATCACAAACAGAGTGAGGCAGCATCGGACACACAAACTGACTTTAAGAGAGGAAGTAATCGAGTTACAGGACATGAAGAATGAAAAACACCTGACAGGAAACGTAAACACCGACTGTGTGTGTGTGCGCGCGCGTGCGTGAACTGTCTGCTCTGCCCCCAGTGGACAGATGTGGTTGTCTCTCACCTGCTCTGTGGACCATCATATCCCTCAGCTCGTCCTGGTCACAGGGGTGTGTGAAGTCAAACACACTGTGTCCAGTCAGGTCCAGCTGCAGCAGACAGAGTCCTTCAGTACATTCCCACAATGCTCAGTGTTCGCACACACTCTGACCAACCTGTGCCAGCCCCAGACACTTGCTGACATTCTCAGAGAGATAGATCATATCTCCGTCTTCAGACAGCACCATGAGAAACCCTTCCAGAGCTTTCAGGTACGAGCTGTTCAGCTGCGTTTCCAACTCCGTCTCTTCCTCCGCCTGAGGCTCATCTGGAATGAAGAGCAGAGATGAAGAGCAGGGCAAAGCCTGAAGGCTTCGTGGGGTCTGAGGACGGGACGCTGATGACTTGTTCCAACTGCATCTCACCTGTGGTGGATTCTCTGGAGGATTCTTCCTCTCAAACAGCTGACTTCCTTCTATCATTCTTGGTACTAACAGAAGTGGACTTCGCCCTCCTTCCTACCTCTGTGTGTCAGTGTTTTTTTGTTTCGACATACGGACCTGTTCCCAGCAGTTTTCTCATGCGCAGGTAGCTGATGGTGAGTCTCATGATGGAGGCCTTGTCCAGGCTGGAGCTGCTGCTCGGGGCCAGGGGCAGCTGCTGAGCCAGCTCGTAGAACACCTCCGACTCTTTCCCGCGACGGCATCGCGCCGCATCTCTGGACTTCTCCTTCCTTCGCTCCGAACTCACCCTGCAGGAGGCAGACGGGTCAAAACGGTCACAGATGGGCTCTGAAGTCACCACGTGAACTCCCGGAGTCGACATTCCTCCTCCCTGGAGCGGGGTGGGGCGGGGGGTGGCGTCCTCTGGACCTTCTTCACGTCCATGTCTATCTGCAGCTGCCTGATTGGCTGCTGGCCATGAGATAAGACAGCACGGCCACAAATCGGAGCCCGCCCCCTCACTGCGATTGGCTGGATGAACAACTAAACTTGATTCAGACACTGTCTCAGACCCACGGCAGCCTGGTAGTCAACCTGAGCTCACAGCTTCGTTCCCTCAATTCCCTTCATCCTCACATTCCTTCCGACGGCAGTGGAGCAGCATCAGGATGTAACAGTTCAAATGGATACTGCCAAACAGTCTGTGTCGTCTCCCAGTTGAAGTGGAAACCACCTACCAGTGCTGGAGTTAATCCTCTGTGAGAACTCTGCATCAGAGTCACACATCGGAGGAGTTTCTGTGGAATCCCATGTAGGGCAAGAATTTAACAACTCCATGATCCATATTCCAACACAGCGATGACGATACGACGTGAGCTGCTAACAGACAAACAAACCAGTGCACAGGCCTTCATCTTTCATGTGGAATCAGGAAAGCTACAGAAGCCTTCACCCTAACCATCACCACAATCCCCATTAGGCAAAGCTGCAAACGAGAAAACATGTGTGTCAACAAAATCATCAACACAGACCAGAACCACCGCTGTAATGACAGATAAAGCACTTTCTGACCGACAACAACTGTAGGCCAGGAGGCTGGAGGAAGCTGTGATCATCCCTTCACTGGCCACACATGTACGTCACAACAGTTACCAGTCTATAGTCAAACATGTCACAAACAGGCAGAGAGGTAGAAAAAAAACAACAATCAGTGAGTGAGGGCTGAGGTAACATCATGTATTCTTAACAAGAAACAGACAAAAGAAAAAGAAACAGTCCCTCCATGTTCAAACAAAGACCAGCAGAGGCCACAGTTATATAACGTGGTCATTCATGCCCAGCAGCTCCACTCCAGCACAGACACAGTTTGTCTGGCCCGACTGTGTTTGTGTCTTTTCCTGAAAGCCACTGTCATGCTGACTGACGTATTCCTGTTAATAACACGTGAATTAGTGGCCAGGAGACCCAGGGAGAGACGCTCGTTTGTGTATTTTGTTACTGGAGCTGAGTTATTTTCCTCCAGAGACCTTCTCACTGTCAGTCGTGTTCAGTGGGACTAGGCACACTCTCTCTGTTATATAATTCCGTGGAGGGAGGGACACTACAGGAATGAGGAGAGCAAAAGAGGACTGAATGTGTTTTCAAACAGAAGTCGATGCCTCAACTTTAGACGGATGAAGTCCTGGCTCTGGTCTAATCTACACCTGGATGTCTCCAGCAGGTTCTACAGGTTGTTGCTTTAACTGTAACATTCTTTGGCGAGTTAACGGAGAAGCTCTCACTGCTGTTCTACTGTCGGATATATACTGAATACACAGTTGTTATTATTCGTTCTCCTGAACATCCTGGTCCCTGTTCTTCCTGTAAACGTCAGACTGACACAACAGGTGAAGAGCAGCTTCATTATCCACAAGTGTCCCGAACAGGATCTGTGTGTGTGTGTGTGTGTGTGTACGACACATTTACTGGCAGGATTGACTCACATGTGCTCTAGACTTTGTCCTGCTGACGACTGATCTTATTTAATTCTATTACATGTGAATACGCTACTGGAAATATCCAGTGTCCGAATAGAAGCAGTTATTTATGGTGAATAACATGAAACGAAAAGGTGGAAGTTGCTAGCAGCACCGAGGATAAGTAACAAGTGATTCAGGGCAAAAAGTGACATGATGGAAACACGAGCTCCAACGGTGTCAATACACTCAAGGAGTTTATCTCTAAATATAGAAAGCTGACATAAACTGGCCCATTCACTTCTGTATATTCACCTTATTTACTTGAAAAATCTCCTTGTAAATAGGTTTAGTTTCTTTTAGATTTGCTGGTGATTAATTTGTGCCTTATTTCAATGTTTTCTCTTTTTTACCTCAATGGGAGCTGCTGTAACATGACGATTTCCTTCACAGGATCAATGAAGTCGTTCTATTCTGTGGTGTGGACGTTCTCACATGCATCACAAAAAAATCCTTTCTCATGAACCTCTTCCTCCTCCGCTGACACACCTGTCAGTTCACCAAGCCATCAGCCTCCATCTGTATTTAAATCCCAACAGAGACAGGTCCTCGTACGTGATAACCTGTCTGTGCCAACAAGTGACACAATACCTTTTACATAAACGCACACTATCAGTGATTGTGTGCAGAGGCAAACTTGAGATTTCCACCCTGTGAGTTGCTACACATGTTGGTCAACTTGGACTGACATCAAATCCAGTGATTAAGAGATGAGACGGAAATACAACCACAGCAGCGACAACTGCATCAGACCAGTCGACAGTAAATCTGACGACAGATCTTTGAACACACAAACAGGATGTGATCAGAGCCAAAGGGCAAAGACAAATCAAAGGTGATTTCTCTTGGGAGATAAAATAAAGTATGTACCTATCTATTTGTCGGCCAGAAGAGAGAGATTAGTGATGTTAGAATGGCATTTCATCTTCATGGCCAAACAAATATGATGGCTCTGTTGGCTGGGGGGTCTGAACCCATCACTCCCTGGAAGACCGAGAACAGGTTAGTTTACTGGACGGTTGAGGAACTACAACCCAGATCAGCAGACTCAATAAGTAACTGTTTAATATCTAAGAACAGAGAGAGATAATTCAATGCATCTTCTTCTTGTTGATTGGGTGCACTGTCAGAATTTCATGTCAGAATCTGGACTGACACCCGTTTACTAGCAGCACTTCAAGTATTAGTAACTGTTTTATTTGACAGTCAGTGACAGAACTGAACAGAAGGAATCAACAAGTCAGAGGAACCACCAGAACCGTCCTGGATTGTCAGGCAGACTCGACCCGTTTCCCCTCACAGATGAGTTTTCTTCATCAACCTTCCATGTCCTCTGAACCTTGTGAATGCCGACACCCGTCGACGGGCCTGAACAGACACTGCTCACATGACGTTTGACAACTTTCACCACGTCAAAGGTGAACGTTACCACGGTAACCGACCCGATACACCACCGAACCAACAGGACCACAGTCACGCGTACATGAAGCAGATCCGCGCCGAGAACACTCGGCTGCTGAGGACGGGACCGGTTGTTGTCAAGGTGAAACGCTTTTGGAGACGATTTACAAAACAAATCAACGGACAAAAACGACCCAACGAGCCGCGGACGTTGTCTACACCAACCGGTGAGTACTGCTTGTTCGTGAAACGGACAATTAATGCACAACGAAACGTGTCCGCGGCGCCTTTGGCGGAGAGCTAACTGCCGTTAGCCGCCTGCTAACGCTGCTAGGTCGCTAGCAAACGGAACACACA
>CAAKHB010005470.1:11385-29828 GCA_901007665.1 Aeoliscus strigatus
CTGGACCCCAAAAGCTGTTTGAATGATTCAAAGGCGGAAGAGAAAGCATGAGTGAGGGAAAGGCGGCGATGAAAAACAGTGAAAGGAAGAGGTGGAGGAGGGAGAGAGAGAGACAGAGAGAGAGAGAGAGAGAGAGAGAGACTTAAAGCTCTTAGCCATTAATATGTGCTGATGCTGTGAGCGTGGATGTGAGAGTGTCTCTCAGATCGAAGGGATGAGCAGAGCCGAGGGCTTAAGGAAAGATAAACCACCAGAGGAAATGACACGATGCTGCTGATTAACTCCAATACAAACTCATGCAGCATCTTCTAGAAGGTGACAAGTTGAAAATAATTGGTCTGTCTCACGGCATTCAGTCTGAGATAAGTGAGGTGGAAACAGCAGATATGTACATATAAATCTAACTGTTGTATATAACATCATAATATGGAGTGGAACAGTGGTCAGCGGTGTCGCCTCATACTGAGAAGGCTCCTGGTTCGATTCCTGGCCTGTGTGTAAGTAATAATATTATATAAATGATGATAAAACAAACTGACACTGTAACCAACCAATATTTGTGCAGCTGATATCTGACGCCATGCGACCTAGTACAGCTAATATTTGAATTAAAACTATGAATAAAGATGATTTCATAGAGATAATATCTGAATCGGAATGGGAACGCTACAGTTCCCTCCGAGCACTGGAACGAGTTGGTCTGCAGACGGACCAAGGTCGGACAGCTGCGTCTCATCAGGTGAAGAAGAACAAACCCACTGTTGTTCCGGAGACGATCCTCCTTCTTTGGAAACCATCTTGAACCTTAAAGGCCTGACACGTCTCTCACCTTGTCACTGAAGGACACCGGAAATATTCAGATTCTTAATATGCGTCCCAGGAATGAGGAAAGGAGCAGCGGCAGGAGGAGAGCGGAGGATGGTGTAAGTAATTACGTCTTAAAGTGTGAGGGCGAGATGAGGCACACCGAGGGCAGAAGCTCCGGAGCAGATCAGCTGATGGATCCAGGAATAGAACGTTATACACCCAGAGACAATGAACTGATCCACGTGTGTCACGTTGGCTTCACGAGACGATCAAATACGACAAATCACACGAGAAACGTGTGCTGGTATTTATCTCAGCCCTTCATAGAACGCTCATGGAACCACTTCTCATCGGGGGGAGATTGTTAGAAAAGTCCAACATTTTTCAACAACAACCACAAAATTCCATTCTATTAAATTCTATTCAACAAAATAAACGAAATGAATAAACACATGTAATATAACATCACACTTGACTTGTTGTTGACTTGATTCACTTCAAACATTTGACAAACAAAATTGGATATAAATCGAATTAACATAGTAGTTAATAATAATAATAATAATAATAATAATAATAATAATAATAATAATAATAACAACAACAACAACAACAACAACAACAACAACAACAACAACAACAACAACAATAATAATAATAATAATAATAATAATAATATAACAATATATAATATATGATAATATATGATATAGTTATTATTAGAGTTGACTTGACGGTTACAGACCAATGAGGTGATGACATAGGTTCCGTTAGCAGCTGTAGAGTGCTTGTGTTCCCTCCAAAGAACTAATTGGACTCTCATCAGTCCCAACGCGCTGTGACATTTAAATCCTGTCTGTGTTGACTGAAATCAAATTGGCTGCTCTGTCCCCACAAAGTCCAGTGACCCAGAAACAAGTCTTCTCAGCCGCCTCCGATCTAAACGTTCAGACGGAATGTGGACTACGAGGCTGAAAACATTTCACGTCCATCAGCGTGCGGAGGGAAGATGTTTGGTCAGTGTGTGTCTGCGCCTCAGCCGTCAAACAGCCGTCGTTTTCTGCCGTGAGGAGACGCGCTCGGACCCCGATGACCCTGATATCAGAGGTCCGACAGCACGTTTGTTTCTCACAGAGTGAACTGGATCTGTATCATCAAGGACGAAAACGTTCAAGCCCCCGAAACCTTGACAACTTTAGCGAGCTAAGTATTAAATTGACTTCTCACGTCGTTACTTTTCCACTTCAACTTGTACTCGTGTAAACGTAAACACACTGTGAAATGACAACAAACTGACTTCATGGCAGCACGCGCCCACTTCATGGGGGGCAGACTGTTGGCGTGACCCACACAGAGCAAATATTCGCAGGTCAGGGTGATTTTAACTTTGACTCGTCAAACCTCTGACGACTGACGACAGGTTTCATCCATGACTCTGTGTCGGGAGGATTTCAGCTCAAAGTCAGGCTGCAGCTGCGTCTTAGGTCTCAGAGCAAGTGTACGGAGTAGAAGTGTGGGAAGGAGGCAGCGTTAGTCGGGACAGAAATAGACTTGTACAGAGGAACAGAGGTTTGTGATGGAGAGACTCCCACCGACTCAGTCCCAACACCAGACGCTGCAGCCAGCTGCCTGTCAGGTGACTGGAGCGTGTCCCTGAGGTGTCCCTGAGGTGTCCCTGAGGTGTCCCTGAGGTGTCCCTGAGGTGTCCCTGAGCCCCGGTTAGCAGCAGGACATCAGACAAGCTTCTTCCACAGTCCTGCAGCCGGAGCCCTCTGATCAGACCCTCCCAGCTTCAGCTTGTCTCCTCCACCCAAGAGGCTTTGCTTCTGCACAAACTGCAAAAGCTGATTGTCAAACAAAGAAGAACCCGTCGCATTCTGAAGCATGTACAGTTCCCCCAGGAACTTTTGAATATTTCCCCTTAATACTGTCCAATGTTTCAGTATTCATCAAATTTCATATAGTCAATGATTCATCAATGATGCGCTCCCATGTCGGTAACACTGGAATGGAAAATGCATTTCAAAGACGTTGGGTGAAAACTGATAAGGACTAGCGCGTTGGGGGTACAGACGTCCCAGTGACGTGCGGTGAGGTTCACGGCTGGTGAGGAACGGACTCCTCAAGAGTCAGATTGACGATTTTAAGAAGTGAAGAAAGCATCTTATTTCACTGTTCATCCAACAGCATACAACTACTGATAACGGGTCATATCCCATCAGCATTCCTCTTTCAGTGACACTCACAAACCAACACAAACATGCACAGGAACATATTTGTCCTTCAAAGAAGTTTCTTTTATAGCTATCGTTACCACGAAATGCTAGCTCCTGTTTGGCTAGGAGACAGGTTGCGTCGGCGTCTGGCGTCGGTCCTCCTTCACTTATCACCTTCTGTTTGGACTGGAAATCCAGTTTTGAGAAATGTCTAAGTCTTGAAAAACCACCCTCCATAATGCGACGGATCAGGCAGAGCATAAAATAGCCGCCGTTCTTCGACTGGCTTTAGCTTGGCGCCGACTTTGGATCGCCTCTGTTGAAGCCGGCACGCATCGCCCCCTTGAGTTGAGGCAGAGTACTGCCTGCCTCACCTGCTCTTTATTGTGTCGATCAGCAGGAATAGTTCTCTCACACAGACATAAAAGACATTACACAGGCTGCAGATAAAGTTCATATTAAAGTTCATATGCTGAGGAACAGAAACGGGCATGCGTCATGCAGTCGGACGTGAGGCACAGTTCGCCCCCGCCTCACCCGGGGTTTCTGCCCTGGATTTGATCGGAAAAACTCAATTAAATGTCAGAAATGTGTAGTCATACTGTGGAAAATATGAATATTTATCCATGTACACTTTCTTGTTTCTTTATTTGTTATGATGACAGGTCTGGGAGAGAACTACGTTTCACCGTCAGCTTACGTGCACATGAACGTGCAGACTGGAAATGCTGAGAGTCCCTGCAGGGATCCGAGGTTGTTTGTTGTTCTTTCTTCCCAGCACTCTGTATGTAAATCAGCACACGCTGGGGTGAAGTGAGGTGAGCCGCTTGACAACACGTGACTTCTTCTCCTTCGTCAGCACATACTTCAGTGTCTGCAGACGCTTCTCCTCTGGTCAGCCAGAGACGGAGGGTGAAGCCACATGACCTCGGTTCCTCAGAGCGGCTCTGCTGCCCACATGCAGATAAGCAGCAGCAGCGCCGCTGAGGAGCGCCGACACACACGCTGTCTCCACCTTGCTGACGTTGTTCACATGCAGGTTGGACTCATCTGAAGCTTCCATTCACCATCTGTGCAGCCACACGTCTCATGGTTTCACTCATCGGTCTGTTTGTTGTGAACGTGTTCTAATGGAACGTTAGTAACTGCTGCTCATGTCCCAGGACCAGATGATTACATGTCGGCCGTGTCGGAACCATCCAGGAATCTCTTGAGGGATTCTTCTCATTGTCAGATAGGGACACTTTCGGGGAGAACCCCAGTGGTTAAACTGATGAGTGCGTCCCTGATTCTCCCCTGATCTGGATGCTGACACTCTCTCAGCATCCCGATCGGGGGGGGCGCAGCAGCAACCATTTCGGTTTTCTTACCTAAATGGGAATCAAAGACCTCTAGGGGGCGGGTGAATCCACCACTGCTCTGAGCACAAATAAAGTATGTGGTAGAATACCTGCTGTGACATCAAACGTACGATCGTCTGGTCGGTGGGGTGAAGAAGCTGGATGTGACTGGGCCGAAGGAATGGAGTTCAGATGTGGTGACAAAATGTTCTGAACATTCATACACCCTTTGAGAGCTCCCATGAAGATGAACATCTTTACACTGCGATGCCTCAACATGTTGTTTTATCGTGGGTGATATGAATGCTGAGAACAGCTCCGCCACAAACTACAGTTCTGCTCTGACGATGAGCTGATTGTCTCCACTAAGGTGCGGCTGCCTGACAACAGCTCCTCCATCAGCTCCTTTGTCACCACTGATCACGTGCCTTTTCCTGCTCTATCTTTTGCCTGTGAATAACAAGGCACACGCAAGGAAAATAGACAGACGAGCACCATGAAACACACTGTCCCCTCTCTGACACCGTGCACCCTGGGTGAACCTGGCCGGCATCTGTGCTTCCTACAGAACAATGCCAGAGCCCAATAAAGACAAGCCTGGTTGGAAGGAATGTGGACGCAGAGCTCCATGCTGAGGTTAGACGAGCTTTTAAAGCTCGGGTGGAGTCAGCCAGTCATAAACATGGACCCTTCTTTGAATAAAAAATATATATGCAAATGTCTCCGAGGTGTCGGAGAGCTGTGTGGTGAAGAAGCTGGAGCGGTTTGTTTGGGTTTCAAACTAACCATGTTACTGTAGCTGAAGGACATCCTAGTTTTATGATGACGCCAGTGAAGCCTTTGACTGGGTAATAAACCAAAGAGGAGAGCTGTGGAACCGGTGGTGATCCTGTGTGAGTTGTAAAATGTCCTGTGTCTTTGTTTCAGTTCATCTGTCTTCCTCTTTGTTATCTATGAACAAATGTGAGTCTTGATGAAAGTTTTGAATGAGTAAACTGAGTAAATAAAATGAATGTAGTTTGCAATGAAAACTGGGTTGTTTGTGTTCCAGTTTCAACACAACAGGACAAGTTGGAGAGGATTCCTTCTTGTGCTCGTTGTTGTAGAGTTTAACTATTAACTACTAACTACTAGTATATATTACTGATTAATAATATGACAGCACCTATTAACACACATATACATGGGAATGTGCAGAATCGTAGCAACTACTGATAACCTCCATCCTCAGTCCCTTGCATGCTCTCCCTGAGTCTGTGTGGTTCTCTCCAGGTACTCCGGCTTCCTCTCACCTCCAAAATGACGTATATGTGTGTGTGTGTGTGTGTGTGTGTGTGTGTGTGTGTGTGTGTGTGAATGGTTGTCTGTCTGCCGTGTGACCCTTTGACAGCTGGATCAGGAGTAAGCAGAAGATAACAAATGCAGTACCCGATGTTCCGCAGTATCATGCTAATATTACATCACAACCTCGTGAAGATGTCACACTGTGGGCGTGTGACGGTTCCCACCTCTGTTGTCAAACTGCGCGACAATCGACAAGCAAACGTCCACTCGCTCCTTCATCCCACATCACAATATTAGACCTCTGGGGTGTGAGGAGCTCCTCCGCTAACTTGGAGCTAATCTCAGTAAACTAGGGGGATGGGAGTAGTTGTCCACTGTGAAATTGTATGTGGCAGATGGTCAAAGTAAAGCTGAGCTTCCTCTCTCCTTCTTCTTGGGTTTGCAGTCAGGGTAAATGACTTCAGGATTTCTGAGCTGGTGGATACAGAAGCTGTGTGATGTAACTAACCGGATTAGCAGTTAGCGAAGACTTCATGGGAGGGAAAAGTAGTGCAGAGTCATCATCTGCTGCCGCAGTGGCAACACGTACAGGGTTGGATATTAAATCCTCTTCTAAAGTGAGGAACCACATTGAAGCTTCAGAGGAGCTGTGAGGAGCAAATCGACTGATGTTCATATCAGACTTGACCTGTTTTCTGCTTTGAACGTTCGTTAATCTTCTGCCTGCTCCTGTTAAAGGTTCATTGTGAGCACACACATTCACTCCCAAAGGCAGTTACCACTCTACTGCATATCAAGTCACACAAATATGAATGTGTGATAAAACCGCCTGAACCATTCATCAAGGCAGCGTTCACACCTACAGGCTTTGAATCAAAGTACAGTGTGTTCTCCCTCTTTGGTGTGATCCATTGTTGCAAACTCATCACATGATTTGAACCAGAGCAAACAAACTAAGGTGTGAAAGCAGCCTGCGACAACCAATCAGCTCTCACACCTCAACCAGGCATCAGCATCAGCATCAGCATCAACATCAACATCAACATCAACATCAACATCAGCATCAGCATCAGCATCAGCATCAACATCAACATCAGCATCAGCATCAGCATCAGCATCAGCATCAACATCAGCATCAGCATCAGCATCAGCATCAACATCAACATCAGCATCAGCATCAGCATCAACATCAGCATCAGCATCAACATCAACATCAGCATCAGCATCAGCATCAACATCAGCATCAGCATCAGCATCAGCATCAGCATCAGCATCAGCATCAGCATCAGCATCAGCATCAACATCAACATCAACATCAACATCAACATCAGCATCAGCATCAGCATCAACATCAACATCAACATCAGCATCAGCATCAACATCAACATCAACATCAACATCAGCATCAACATCAGCATCAGCATCAACATCAGCATCAACATCAGCATCAGCATCAGCATCAGCATCAACATCAACATCAACATCAACATCAACATCAGCATCAACATCAGCATCAACATCAACATCAACATCAACATCAACATCAGCATCAACATCAGCATCAACAGCTCTCCAGTGACACAACGTGTGCAAAAATATAGATCAGTGCAAATCAGCAAATCACTTGTCGACCAGAAAACCAACTCTGATCCTCAGGTGCATGTACAGGTCATGTGTGTGAACTGACACATCATAGGGTCTCTATGATGTGTCAGTTCACACACACACACACACACACACACACACACTGTGACATTGTGTGTCAACAACCCTCCTACCCAACAATAAATATCGTCCCTCCCCATTGGTCAGTTTTAGAACTGAGGCTCCTCACGAAGTGCCAACTAGCAGTTACATACAATTTGAACTCAGCAAGTCACCATGGCGACTGTGGACCATCACAGACCTCATGTTCCAGCGCTCTGAAGTCTGAAGACACGCTGCTGCACTCAACTGTGAGATGGGACCGTTTGAAATGAGTGCCGTGCAAATACACGGAGGGACACAGACGTCAATCACACACACACACACACACACACATTCAGCACAGAGCTACACTGTAAACACTGTTGCAGAGTAGGGCCCCCGTGTGGGTGAAGACGTAGGGCATCAGTTCAGTGCAGAGCAGAAATGTAGCTTTCATCATCGTGAACAGGAAACGTGAGCTCTGCTCTCTGAATCTGTTTTTAAGCGACGTGTTCCTTTTATGAACTGTTGCTCTGGTGAAACATGTTGATCGTTCGTGAATAAGTTTGTTCTGAGTCCAAACTCTTCCTGCTGCTCAGCACTTATGTCACACGTAACTTAACTTGTAACAGCAGAACAAACTGACTGTGCACTTCCTGTTTAGTGTTTGAAAATATAGCGAGAGGATTCACGTCCACACAGGATCAAGAAGAGCTAAATCCTGCTCTCATTTTGGGTAGATTAGACGGCGGTAATAGTCTTTTCTCCGGCATTTTCAAACAGCAGCTCGTTGGTAGCGTGCTGCCAGGGACAGAACAGATCCATCGTCTCCCTCCATTTCATCGTAGTTCATCAAAACACGTCTAATCCACGAGTCGCTCGGTGGTCCAGGAGCCGAAATAAAGAAAAACCGTACAGCTCCTGATCATGAACTATAATTCTGGTAGTTGTATGTACTTCAGGTAGTTCATGCGCAACATGTTTCCTGAGAATTACGTTCCCACACACATTCTCAATTATGTTGCATTAGGAAAGTAATTGAGAATGAATTATGTCAGTTGTACACAAAAAGTACATGATC
Source organism: Aeoliscus strigatus (assembly GCA_901007665.1). Taxonomy (NCBI): domain Eukaryota; kingdom Metazoa; phylum Chordata; class Actinopteri; order Syngnathiformes; family Centriscidae; genus Aeoliscus; species Aeoliscus strigatus. The sequence continues at coordinate 19,800 of CAAKHB010005470.1, forward strand.
CTGGACAATCTGCCGAGAAAGAATGAGTTAAAATCCATGTGCCATCTTAGAAAGACACACACACACACACACACACTTCAGTATGTAACAGCAGTATACAGCTACAACAGTAACACAGTTAACAGCCCTTATGAAATCAAATCAAACCCCCGTCCCCCCAGAGACACGGGTCATTAAGTCTAAAGTGTTTTAAAGTGTTTATAGTTTGAAAAACAAAGACAACATCTGCATCAGTTCTGATCAACATTTCTGTTGGTTCGCTGAGCTGAAACAAGAAAGAAACGGTCAGAATTATCAGCCCTCTGACAACTAGTCAGTAGTGGGGTCCTTCTGATTTTATGAATATTAGTAATACTGGGCAGTATTTTAGAAACATATTCAAAAGTTCCTAGGGGGCAAATCATTTTGACCATGACTACATATTCATGTGCACTGAATATTTGACTACAGATGTGTGTGCAAGTGTGCAGCTGAGTCACAACTGATCCACACCCAGACCCCTCCCCTGAGTGTCATTACTGGACCAACTCCAGGTCCATTTATCGGCACTAAAGGCCGTGGGTGTGGAAGCAGCCGGAAAACCTCCAGGACGGGGGAACGACTGCGTTAATCATCTATGTGGGTCAGTCGGTCAGGACGAGGTCTCTGTGGGGACGGTGAAGACGTGGATGTGAACGGAGGACTGGTCAGGCACACACTGGGGAATGTGTGTTCCCTGTGGGGAATGTGTCGTCACGTGCTCACACACGCGCTTTCCCACCGGCTGAACACATGAGGAAGGCGTCCTCAGAGCGGAACCCACAGCTCTGTCACATCGATCCGTCGGTGAGCCACTCGGCCGTGCACACATGAGATGTGGCACGATTCTTGCCCTCATCCACTCGCTGTGGAAGTGGGGAGACGGGACGCCGGGGCTATTTTCAGCCGCTCATATGCAAAAATGGATTATGTGCATGAACAAATATAGAGCAGCGGAGTGGATTAGCACAAGCACCATCTCCTGAATGCACCTCAGCTCGTACAGAACGAGTCATCGTCAGTAAACAGTTACTACTTCTTCTTGTGCACATTAGCACATTAGCTGTATGTTCAGAGCTGCAACCGCCCATTACTTGACCAATCACAAATTCTATTTTCATCTAAATCTAACTCAACTCAACACATTTTAAAACATAATCATATAAAAACAACATGTTTACTGTTGATTATTCCACAAGTCAGATCTGTTTATTTGGCTCCATGATCCTCATTCTCATCAGTTCGAGAGTCAGATGACGATGAAGCTGATGGACATCTGGTCTCACCTCTGGCAGATAACAAAGCTCCTCCAGCGTTAACAACTGCATTTAACTAGTCATGTGACATTTGCAGCAGCGCTTCCACACTGTGCCAAGCTCCCAAAGCACCAATGCTTCGAAACGCCCTCGTGACACGTGACTCAGGTTCAGAGCGATTCCGTGTGTTCCTGTGTGAACCACTTGTTCAATCGGCACCAAGTTCCGCAGCAGTTCGTTGTCCGTGACAGCTCACGAGTCAGGAAAACACATGCACATGGAAAAGGTGCAGAAGGTCCTAAGACAATTCTAATTTTATATTCCAGAGATGAACTCACTCACTCAATAACAGTGGTTTACACATGTTTTGATAAGTGCTTTTCTAGTTTGGTCTAATTTTGATGGATATGGACGAGGTCATGAATATCAAGTGTGTCAGATTTTAGATTTTTGTTCCTCCATTTGTACAGTATGGTGAGAAAATATCTGTGTGTTCACAGCACCAAGAGTGTCTTGTGAACACATTTTTCCATGAGAAAAGAAATTCTCTTCCTGAGTGCATGAAGACAAATGTGAACGTTCATCGAGTAGAAAATCAATGTTTGTTTATGTGACCTGTGACCCTGGAGCTCGTCTCTCTCTCTCTCTCTCTCTCTGCTGCGATGGAACACATCGCTACTCGTCTTTATTGTTCCAGCAACTTGTACCAACTGAACATTACATCAAGTTTCTTACTGAATGGATTGGAGCCTGAACGGACACAGGAACCATGTATGTTAACTCCATTGACTTCAACATCCATAAAAGTGGAAAGAAATGGCTGAAATGTAGAATTTCCAAGTCTTGGAATGAGAATCTAATAAAGGGAAGATATCACCAAGGTCACTGCCTCTCACACAAAGCTTTGTTATCTGTGGCGGAGGGACGAGACTGTTGGGAGGAGGAATGAGCCTCATGATGTAACACGTCTCCAGGAGACGCGTCATTTGACCGTTATCAGACTGAGGAATCCGTTTTCATCTGTGTGCAGACGGGCGACGCTCCGACCGTTCGCTTTCCTCTCAGCTCATCGATGAAACAAGTCAAAGTCGCTGAGCAGCGATGATTCACGGGTCCTGAGGGTGCTGTGGTCACATGACTGGACGCTGCCTCTGATCCGCACACACGTGTAATGAGGCGCATCCACCGCGGCCAGCGATGCATCAGCGATTCTGCCCCAATAATTATTCTTAATCAGACTCGGGATCAATCATTCACAGCTCCCCCCACATCCACTTTGATTTAGCATGAGAGACGGTGAGCAGCACCTTCAGGTCGACATATAGAAAGAGAGTTCCTCCACTAATTATCACCACTTTCATTGCCTGCTGCTCTTCATAATTACTTTAAACAGTCTGTGGCTGAGGATCCAACCCTGTCAGGGGTGAGGGATTTGTGTACAATGAGGATCGTGAGCCGCTGATGAGAAAACACAAATACAGTTCCAGCCCGACTCTGGGATAGAACCTGGTACCTGCCGCCCTCTTTAGTTCAACGCAAGCTGAGCAGACACTAAACTGGGACGTCTACAGACCGCCGGTGTCTGATTGGTCACAAGTGGCACCATTGACCCAATAATCAACCACCGTTTACACCGTGGTCTGTCAGTGAAGTACAGACGCCTGGTACCACGACGGGTGTCACTGGAACTGTGTCATAAGCGTGATGATACTGATGATGATGTCACACATGATAACGTGGGCAAAAAAATACTGACTGTTTCTATGAAACTGTAGAGGCATGTGAAAATAACAAGTCCTCTTCAAGTAACCACAAATGGCAAAACGAAGTATCACCCTTCCCCAAGCCACCTGCTGGGGGTTCCATGTTCAAACTGAGTGGAACATGAAGAACATCGGCAGTTCCCTGAGTGAATGAACACATGAATGTGGGAGAAAATATCACCGTCTGCGGCACTGAGAGCCTTCTTCGTAGTAACTGACCGAGAAGCCGTCGGTACGACACAAACGGGCTCACAAACGTTCCTGTGGTGTGTTAGTGTGGCGGCGTGTGCCCGACTCTGTGATGTGCTGCAGGTTTGAACTTTTCAGCTTAGCGGGATGAACGCAGAGACCCGACAAAGCTTTTAAACAGCAGTGAATCGATGCTGCTCAATAAATGAAATCCCTGTCATCTTCATGCAAGGCTGCTCTCTGCATAATCTACCCGTCGCCACAGCCGTGTGAGGGGAGCGAGGGGGCGGAGCTGCCTGCTGAACAATTAGCATCAGCCACGACCTTTAGCTGCTACCTTGGATTACAGGCTGTCACTCACGGGGAGATTTCCCAGCTCACAACTTATGCTTCCTTTTGAAGTAACAAATTCCCTAAGCTGCAGAATGAGAGAAGCTCTCTTAAAGCTAGCGTCAGAGACAGACAATGAGGGTGGGGGAAGGAGTATTTGTACTTCCTGCTTCTGCTTTGATGTTCCTAGAAAAGGGCTTTTTGGCTGCCGACTGTTCGGGTGCCGCAGCGAGTCGCTTCTGCTTTTCTGACTGACAGAAACAAATGAGTATCGTGTTCATCATCGACTCTTTGAAGCGGTGTCAGCCCACTGTTTTCCTGCAATGGAGGAAATGGGGGCGGGAGAGGCTGTCAGGCCGGCCCGAGCTCAATTTCACACACTGAAAGTCGAGACTGGCCTGTCGCTCTCGTTCAATTCGTCCATGGCCTGAGGCGTTGTGGATGTGGTCCAGGATGTCTCCTAAGTTGAACAGCAAACTCTGCCCGATGACCCGACAGCTTCAAAGGCTGAGTGAGCTCAAGTGGGTTTACTCGTCTGTGAACGATGAGACTTCTGTCGGTCATGACACATAGAAATCGTAAACGGCTGTATTTTCACTAGCCTGGGAATCCAGACCCACATTTACAAAGACGTAGGTTCAGACCTTCCCAACGCAAGGGACTTGATCAGCTGGTGCAGTCCCAAGTACCACTGGACGAAACTGGATAGAGCTGCGACCAACCAGAGCAAACAACAAGGTGATGTCATCAGAGAAGGTTTGATGGACAGACGATGGAACGGAAACGATCCTTTGTCGGTCTAAAGAAACGTCCAACTCGTTCCCTTCTGACGCCAGAGACGATTCAAACCACCGCTCTTCAACGGCAGCAGCCATCTTTGTTGTGGATTTGTTGTGTTAACGTGATAAAACAGGTAAATGACCAAGGTTGTTCGCAAACTACCTGTGTTTTCGGAGAGGAACGGGTCATGTGAATCTCTCATGAGAATATGGATGATTGTGGATCGAACAAAATCAGGTCTTGGTCCTTTTACGAGTGCAGGCGCTGGCTTTGCACTGGGATCCAACCAGCTGGGTTTGTTTACGTCCTGTCCGATGGGCGTGCCTGGTGGTCCTCTTGGATGCCAGCACAGAAGCAGAGAATCCAGAGAAGACATTATAGATTCCTAACGTTTTTCTTTGCTAACGTCGTTAGCTGACTTAGCTAGCTAGTCTTTGCTAGCCAGCGACATTAGTTACGCTATCGTTACCTGAATCCTGCCAGTCCACCTGGTCTTTAGCCAGATGGAATCCGATAAAATGTCTGGATGTGGTAGTTCTGGGAGGCATCCATGGTGCAACGAGACCACCGTGCACTCCCATTGGACAGGAGGTAAACAAACACAGCCGGCTGGATCCCAGCGCAGTTCCAATCAATCAACCGCGCAGTGTAAAAGGATGAAGATGTGTGCTGGTTTCATCCACGATCACCCATATTCTCGTGAGATCACATGACCTGTCCCTCTGAGTTATGGGGAATTACCCGGGTAATTTACGTATTACCCAAAAACACAGGTACTTTGCAAACAACCCGGGTAATTTGCATATTACAATTTTTTTCACATTATATAACAACTATATAACATTAAATAACAACTGTCGTCATCCTGTTAAGCCCCGCCCACAGACTCTGTACATGGCTCTGAGCCCGCCTACATCAGCTAGACCAGATTGGTCCAAACTGATTCTGTTCAAGTTAATGGTCAACAGTTCATGTCAAGTCGAACCTGCCGAGACGATCCACATGACATGGACACATACCACCATATTCACTCATGTCTGGATTCCACCGTTCACTGTGTGGTGAATGTTGCCTCGTTCCCCCATTCACACTCACATTCACACTCACTGTACAAGGTGCCCGTCTGCTCACACACATGTCCACACTGATGACACAGCATCAGGAGCATTTGGGGATTCAGTGTCGACATGGAGCATGGAGGAGTTGGGATTCATTTGTTTGTTCGTTATCCTCCACTCACTCCTGTTGAACGGTGGCAGTTTATGGTGGCTGTGTTTCCTGGAGCTGGGACTTGTTCCTCATTTTGGGATTAACGAACTCAGAGCAGATCCCATGTGTGTCACATGTTACCGTCCCGTCACCTCTGTAACTCTAATGCCAGATTCCCACAGAACATACAAACTTGGGGGCAGAAAGACAAATCTTCTGCGGACGGTGAATCTCTGCATAAAAGCAGCTGGCGCGTGTTTAACAGGGATGCTGACGACCAGTTCAGGTAGAGAAGCACATCGTCTGTAGATTTTGTGTGACAGAGCATCGGTCAGAGCACTGGGTGTGTGGAAAGGCTCTGTAATAAGGACACTAACCATCTGTGAGTGGACAGAGGTGACCGTCCTGTCGTGAATCTGACCGATGGCCAAACACATTCAGATGGGGGAAAAAAACAGGAGAGAGGAACATTTGCTTTCATGACAGTGTGTCTTTTTTTCAGATCAACAAAGTCTTTTATCCGCGGCTGCAACTTCGCCAGCTATTTCCTCGGAATAATTTTAGTTTTAGGAAAAATGAGGTGCCACAAACTATTGGATTCGCTTCAGCAGATAAGAACCGCGTGTAAACAGTGTCAGCAGATGCTGCAGCAGTGATTCCTCCTCCACTGGACTGTTGGAGAGAACTAACATCACTGTACAAAGTCCTTCATCGTAAACAGAGGCCGGGCAAAGTCGGCTGAAAAGGCCCCAATCATAGTTCATTAAACATACAGAGGTATACATAGGAATTTGGGTCTGACCCTTTATTTCGTTTGAATCATGTTCATTGTCTAGTTAGCTGTGACACTGTTCCGTTTGTCTACAAATGCAGGTGGGGGAAAGGACAAAACATAAACTAATGCTCATGAATCCAGCTCTGCAGAGCACTCATTAGGACAAACGTGACAAATGTCACAATATGGAATTGTCTCGCAGAAAACCACACTCATAACATGCCTGAGTAATCATTCGCTGCCCTCAGAGGGTGAAATCCTCTGGGTCAAAGAAAGCTGATTACACATCGTTTGAGTTAGCAACTACAGCGAACGGCGTGCAGCTAGCAGCTGGAAATTTGATTTCACATGTTCGCTCTAGTCTCCTGTACGTCAGCTGATGCAGGTTCAACTCCACCTTCATCACAAACAAATGTGTGTTTACTTGGTATGTCATGTTAATTTCATATGAAACTATGAAACCTAGGACATTCTGAAGATTGTTTTCATGAGAGGCAATTTATCTGTGTTAAAGTGCTGCAACAGAAGTTTGAAGCAATAATACAAAAAAACCCACCCTGCTATTCCCAGACATAGAACATCATGCAGGATCTCCCCCCTTGTTGAGGAGAGTTAGGTGGTTTGAAACAGAGATGATCTACACTCCCACTGACCGTCAGGAAACAGTGACAGTTTGAGGGCAGAGTGTGTTTATAACACGAGAACACGAGAACACAGCCAGAGGAACAGGTCAGAAACAGGTCAGGTACAAGTCGGACTGGACAGGAGACTGGACAGGAGACCCCACTGCTATTGTTATTATTGTCCTTATCAATTCATTAATTCATGTATTTATCATTTAACGGACTGCATCTGAAGCTTGACCGTCTGTAAATCTGTCATTAGTTGTGGAGGATTGGATGTGGTGGATCTGAAACACAAATGTGTCATCTCATAGATAAAAGGTTTCTGCAACTGAGAAACTGAGAAAACCAGTTTGTCTCATCTGGTACATTTCTATCCTTCTTTCCTTCTGACTAACCTGACTAACTCTTTCCTGGCTGAAGATAATCCACCAATTTGTCTGTTATTTGGTTCACTTTAGCTTTGTCTCCTTTGTGTACTTCCTGTTTTATTTTGACAGTCTGTGTCCAAACAAGCCAGTCACAAAGGAGTTAGTGTGTATCCCTTGGCCAACTACACCAGAACAGCCTCCACACTGACAACAGATCCAACAGTGTGTGTACGAGTCAGTGAAATTAACAAACACCTAAGTGACACAAAAACAGTCAAACACAGTTTATACTGGCGCCATCTTAGATTCTGAGCTCTGGTCATCTGAGATGGACCGAGGACCGAGGTATAGGTCCGATATCCAAAGGTAAGGGGGTGTTCTCTTTGACACAACAACTGGACCACAGCCAATCAGAGAGCCGTCATGCAGAGTGACACTTTGTAGTCTGAGTTAACTGTGTGTTGTCGCTGGAGGAAACACACACAGACATGAAGAGAATGTACATCCCGCAGCAGGTAGGATGTGTGTGTGTGTGTGTGTGTGTGTATAAACACCACGATGTGATTGCCCATAAACCACAAATACATTGTCCTGGCATCAGAGTAGGTGTCTCCTGATTGGCTGAGGCAAGTCCCGGTCATTTACTGGTTTTAGACCTGAGAGCTGAAGGAAATATAGAACGTGGCTTTGTACAAAAAGTAAAACAGATTAAACAGACAAACTTACGTGACCGATTTCAGGTCGGTTAGGCTAACTGACCACACAGGCCTCATAATATGTCACCATTAAAGGTTATTGATTGCTGCTCAGCAGAGTTCATGTCTGTTCTGTCCTGGAAGTGCTGCGCCCGCAGTCGCTCCATAACAGACAGGAGCACATGAAAAGGTGGTGGAGAAGAAAGGAGATGTCAGCAGACTTACGCAGGGAGTGCCACTCGTCCTGCCGTATTGTCTTGGTGATGTTGTAGGAGAGGTTTTTGGGTATTGTGGCAGAGGAGTAGTGATACTTGATGTAGGAGCATCTTGGGATGGATCCTGTGGAGAGAAGAAGCAAAGATGATCAGAGTCACAGACCAAACGGAACCAAGCAACTGAGTCTGAGGTTGGTCTGTTTCAGACACAGCTAGGTGTGTGTGCTCACCTCAGCAGTGTCTGAACTCACATCTACCTGCTGATGTCCAGTCACCACTGAAATGACATCATTCATTCATGTCTTCATGTGTTTTCCAGCCCTAACTCGTGTCTGGCGGTTCTTCACCCCCACGTTGTGTCTTACAACTGTTCAACTCACACCGACATGCAGCCTCCCACTCGTCCCAATTTGTGTCCTCTCCCAACCCGTGGAAGTAAATGTTCAAATCATCCATTTAGTTTGTTTTCCTGCTCAAATGTCCAGTTGTTGTTCCTGCTGACAGCTGCTGCTCATGCTCTGTTTAATGTTTCCAATGTAACAGGTCGCACCGCAGATGGATATTCAGAATGTTAAACATGAGGCTGCCAGCCAATCAGAACAGAGCATTCACCCAGACCACGGTATAAAAACCTCTGAAGCACTCGTCTCTCCTGACACAGCAGCTTTCATTTAATACCTTCAGGTCGGACGCAGGATTTATCGACAAAAATGTTGTTGTTAGTGACAGGAAAAGCAGCAGAATCCCTATGATCAGTTCATGAAAAAGACTTGTTCAAAGGATTCGTTCAGTGCTTCAACTCACTGAACTGAAGCACTGATGAATGGTTGGACTCGTCTAAATCTGTATGTCTCTGAGTGGAGCGGACGAACGCTGGTTCCAGCCAGTTTGACGTTTCAATTGATACAGAGTCGTTGTTCATGGATCACGGAGTCTCATCCCGTCAGTTGGAACCCCTGACGATCACTGAGGGTTCACGGTGTACTAGTACGTACGTGAGGGGTACTACTGAGGGGTACTGGTACGTTTAATGTGTATTAGTACGTTCCCTGTGTATTAGTACGTTCTCTGTGTATTAGTACACTCAGAAGCTTCTTCAGTTCTGAACAGACTAGTGGGGAGTCCTGCTACTAATACTAAGTTGGGTCGTTACCTCACACAAAGGAGTGTTGGTATCAGGTCACCCTCCCTGGCTGTCGGTCGTCTGAGGGTCGTTAAGTCGTTAGCTTACCTGAAAGGGGTGTGAGTTTTGGGTCCCCCTCCATTGTTGTCAGAGTCACCTGTGAGTCGTTGGGTCGCTGAGTGGTTGGAGCTGCAGGTATCTGAATGGATTTTGATCCTCTTGGGGAGAGATCCTAAGACTGCATTGTAAGTGTTAGATAAATTGTGTCTTAGGCCCCCTCCCCTGTTGAGTGAGGGTTTCTCTAATTTCACAAAAATTGCCTCTTTAACTCCTCTCTCAAACCATCTGTCCTCCCTGGCCAAAATGTGAACGTTGTCATCCTCAAAGGAGTGACCTTTGACCTTTAAGTGTAGGTGAACTGCAGAGTCCTGTCCTGAGGAAGCAGCTCTCCTGTGTTGACCTCTGACCTGTGTAGCGGTTGTTTGGTTTCCCCAACATACAGGTCAGTGCACTCCTCACTACACTGGACGGCGTACACTACAGTGTCTTGTCCTTGGGGTGGACCAGTCTCTGTCTCAGGGTGTTGCTGGGTTTGAAATGTACCGGGATGTTGTGTTTGTTAAAAATCCTCCTTAGTTTCTCTGATACACCGGAGACATATGGCATGACCACACTCTCAGCA
>CAAKHB010005472.1:0-11659 GCA_901007665.1 Aeoliscus strigatus
TTTTGTTGTTTCCCCCCCCCCCCCCCCCCCCCTTAATTCTGTTACATGTTTTTTTTTTTCTTTTAACAAAATAAGTTTTGATTGGAGTCCCAGACCGTAGAAGAATTGCACCGTGTACTTTCCACCTTTGTCTGTCTTTGCAGCATTTGCATCTCTGTGGGTGTGATGCGTATCTACAACGATAGCGACGGTAGAAAGAATCCTCTGTCTGCTGTTTGGCCTCAGTCTTTGCACAGTGACACGTTTGTACTAAACTCTGTATGAATGTGTGAACTCTGACCTGCCATTAGGCTCAGCAGACACAGCCCCCTCCTGTGTGTGTGCGCACACACGACAGGGCCGGTCTGTCGAATGCTCTGATGAACTTGTTCCTGTTCACAAGCTGTTCGTGCAGGAACAAAGAACCTACAGAAACGTATGGCTCTGCTGTGACAAAACACACCCACTTTAAATTGCCCCCCTTTACCTAGTAGTTGCAGAGCTCCATCTGTGTCCACTGAGAGTGTTCACGTGTAGTTCTAGGTAGAAGTACTGGTTCAAGAGGTACATTCCATGTCCATTTGTGGTGGTTCATGCTGAGGATGTTTCAGCGGGATGAGTCAGACATGCAGCTGGGATGTGTCCTGTGTGGACAAGCAGTTTATATTTGTTTGAGTGATGTGTGATTGAGTGAGAGTCTGTTGATGTTTTTGACGGACCCGGTGTCAGTTATCTGCTGGAGTGTGAGTTGCTTTGGGACCTTGGTATTGTTGTTGTTGTTGTTGGGCTAAAGCTGTAGGACACTACAGCTTTAGCCTTCAGTCAACATCACTTTGTTCTGTCCTCAGCTCTGAGCTCCTTCTGGGAAGTGACTTTATTCCCTTACGTGTTAGTTGAAGCCTCTCATTTGTCTGTAGCCTCTTTCTTTCAGCATAAGACAGGGAGAGAGAATTGACTTAATATTTATTTTACCCATCTTTAATTAATAAATCCAATCAATTTAATATCCTCCAATGCCTTGAAAACTCTTTTTTCATACTAGAAATCTCCCCACCTTCTAAACCCTCCTGAAACCCTCTTGGATGAGTGAAGAGTAAAAGACGGTTTAGTGTTTACAAAGATTTTATTTTGGCAATTGGACATCCACTATTTGCATCTGTCGTTTGTGTTGTCTTTGTTACCATTACCGTACAAGAACGAGAACAGAATAGATTGCGGGGGAAACCAGTTTTGATCCTTGGAATGGAATTCTGTCTAAAATGTTTCCTTAAAAATCATTTGTGAGATTCCAAGCAGTTGCGTATACATGTGGGATTTTCTGTAGGATTGCATTGTTTTCACCGTAAAAGGGATAAGGCACATCACATGGCAGTCAGCTGTTCATACCATCTGGCAAACCAGTAAGCAACTGCAACCCCCTTCTGATAATGTGGCTATTAAAAGGGAAAGAAATATATTACGACCGTACCATCACAGAGCTAAATGCAAAAGTACTAATGACTATACTTGCGTTAAATATACTGATAAATAACAATGAATGGCAGAGTCATTGACATTTGGCCTGAGTGCACTCACATCTCTTAAATTAACTTTCACAAATAAGACCAAAGATATTTACATATCAGCTCAGCTCATACGCATATTGGACAAGAAAGTTCTTTGGGGGTTTAAGAACAACTGAGCGTTCCAGACAAGCCCAGATAAAATGTCTCCCCGGGGGTCGTCTTTGTACCGTAGTCTGGCTGGTAACACTTGAAACTGAAATGATATAGTTTAGATTAAGCATCCCATTAGATTCAATAGACCTCATAACTCCTTTCATCAGTGACCATTAGCTGCGCTCAAGACATCACTTGCTTTTCGCCATTTCCCTCTTTTACATACAGATTGAGTAAAATAGGGCATTTGAGCGTAATTTTGAATTGTCCCTGTGTGCTTTGTTGGACCATTACTGTCCAGACTGAATGATGGAATTAGTCAGGGAGGGCAACGGCATCAGTCTTGGTCTGAGCATTAAAGTCAACGTGGAGTTCACCACTGACTACCGGAGTCATTCCTGTCTGGCCATAAACACAACCATCGTCTCTTCCTCCCCCACGCCTGACAAGGCACCCTTCTTATTCATGGACAGACTCAGTCGATTGGTCGGATCATCAGACGCACTGACTTCAGTGAGTAGAACCCTCCTCCGTATTCGGCCCAGAAGATTCCATCTTGAAATTTGCTGCGATAAACTCCCCCGCTGTACCACACGCCATTCAGGTTGGTCTGGCCACAAGCGTTGTACCACCAGCCACCCTTGTGAAAATGGGCGCAGTTACCTAATGGAGAGACAACCCAATGGAACAAATATCAGCAAGAGGCAAAGACAAATTCAGTGGCATTGCTCTAGAAACCCACCAGAAAAGGCGTCCTTGTCGCGATCGAGCGTGGTGAACTGTTTGCCGTTGTGACTGCTGAAGGAGTCCCCAGCGTTGCCCTGGTAGGTGCCCAGTCTCAGACGATAGCCCTCGCTCTCTGACTCCAGACGGAAGCTGCTGTACTCGGCATACACCTTCTTCCCCGTCCAGTCCTCCAGCTCTACCATCAGCTTGTAGTCACCCTGCTTCCCCAGGTTGTGGATATTGTCCAGCCCGAGCCAGTGTTCACCATCAATGTTTCCAAAGCCTCTCTGTGGAGGGAACAAGAGCCACGGCGACCATGTTGTTCATTCTCACTCGTGAAGACATCGTCATGTTTGCAAATGAAATGTTTTTGTGTGGTCAGTGACACTGATACTTCTAAAAGTCATCTGACAGTAGAAAACCAGTTGTGACTTCTAAACAGCTGGAACTGGGACTGAGTTCAGAAAGAAGAGGCTGGAATTAGACTAACAAGATATTTGACTTCCCTGGATGCTCCACCACTAGTTTGTCGTTCTTATAACCTCAATGTTTTTGTTGTCTTTTGATTTATTTTTTTTTACCTGAATGATTTTCATGAGCTTACTTTGTAATTCTCCCAATTCCGGAAGAAATTCACGGAGCCATCTCTCCTCCTTTGCAACACCGTCCATCCGCCATTGTCCAGCCCGTGTTCACACCAGGCCTGGATCAGCCGGTCACTGCCATCGGCCTTCAGCAGGTACATCCCACTAGTGGTGTGACCGGCTCGTCGCACCTGGAAACAGTCCTGGAAGGGCCCTGAGGATGAAAACATGAATGTGTGACAAGAAAGAGCGGAGAAGGACAAGTTTTAGGACCACCACCACCACCATGATTCACAATCCATAACCCTAAACCATAAAACATGTCTGCTAAATATACCACACTGCACCATAAGTTGAACAAGATGTTCTGTTCTCTCTGCTGCATATGCTGAAGTCATTATCATGAACATCCTTCTGTCTAACATACATGCGCCGACTTTAATAGTCATGTCACTTTGTATTAAGAGTTGGAAGTTGTGAGGTTTAAAATGAATAAGGTCACAAAGATCCTGGTGGTTTTATAAAAGCCTCAACTAGACCTGAGCTGTGGTCAGCCAATAGACATTTCCATTCTTTGGGACTTATTACCTGGAAATGAGCCAATTGTAAGTGTGCAACACCTGATCAAGTGGATGAATTTGTTATGAAAAAAGAAATTGTGAGTGGTTCTCTTTCCAAAAACTAGATGATGAAGTGGCATGAATGCCACAGGCATGTTGATAGAATCCTTCAGCCATTTACCAAAAAAAAAAAAAAAAGCAAAGTGTTCATTGTGGACACCCCCTACTTCATGGACTGTCTCTCACTTCATCTTCAGAGTGATGTGATGTTTTGAAGTTGAGGTTTAGGGGCATTTGAGTGCTCAGCTTGAATGAGCTGTGATGATGTGATCACAGTAAAATTACCGTTGATTATGTGCCTGAAGAAGGTGAATTGTTAGACCCAGCTGGAACAATCCGCTGAGCCCCCACTCACCTTTTCTTCCACTGTATTTGTTGCCTTCCTTTTTTCTTCTTCATTTTTGAGGCTTTAAATGTCTTAAAATTGTTCCATTCCATGCAGTGACTGATTTTTTAATGAGCCCTCAGCCCTCAGAGATACACCCCCCTCCCCTCTGTGTTTTGGAAGTGACTGAATGATCTGTTTCACCATCTGGCCATGTAACCCTGTCAGCATTCCTTTTAATTGATGTGCCAATTGAAATACAACATCACACACCAGTGTTAACGGCAAATGTTGCTGATTAGTTTCATGTGTTTTTAAAAAAAAAAAGATGATAGTGATAGATGATTAGATGATGCTATCTGATTTGCTGGTTTTGTCTGGGATTCGTCAGCTCTGCTCTGTGAGCTCTCTTTGTCTCCGCCTCCACAGTTGCGGTTAGCTGTAGATATAGTTCCTATTGTCTAAGGTCCATCTAATTTGGTGCATATGCTCAGGTTGTTCAAGTGGGACTCAGAGGAATGGATGACCTCACTGCCTCACTCCATGCCAAGGAGGAGCCAACTGATCCAGTCTGCTTGAAGAATTAGGTGTGCAATTACAGTGACTTGATTGTAATTTCATTCAGGAATGGTCTTAAATCTCTCAGTTGTGGAACTTTCATCTCCTAAAAACCTAGAGGATACATTATTATTTGACAGTATGATACTGTGTTCATAGTACTCACCATCCGAGGTGAGCGTTCCCTGCGGTGGCGGAGGGTCAATCCCAAACGGACTTGCAGTAGGTGAGTTCATGCGGGATCCCCGAGAAAAAGCCCGCTTGTTGTTGTCCCTCTGTATTTCATTGGTGAACCGGTTGTTCACTGGTATATTCTGAGGTACTACCTGTACCAGTGGGGGAACTGCAGGCAGCTCACCACGTCCCAGGGTCCTCAGACACTGCTCCTCCAGCGCAGAGATGAGGATAGACTGGTTGTTAACGACCCCGGCCATAGTAGCAAAACGGACCTCCAGCTCCTTGTACCTTGAAGCCAGTCGCATCATCTCTGAGGTCACGTTGAGGACGCGGTTCTCCAACTGCGCCAGCTCAAGAGAGTTGTCTCTTTTCCTGATGATCTCATGCAGCAGCTGCATGTAGAGCTGGGTCACCCTGGAGTTCATGTTCCTGCTCTCTTTCCTCAGCAGCTTCATCTCGTTCACCAAATTACCGTCCACATCCACCACCAGCTGCAGCGTCTCAATCTCACGCCGCTGTTTGTTGAGCACCTCCCGCACGTCTGCGATATCCATACGGGTCACTCTGTCCTTGTCTGGCTCTGGGCCTGTGGTACTCGCACAGATTGGACCTGGTAACAGACATGAATCACTCAGGAGATAACAGACGCCGATTTCATCTGTGTGTAATGAAAGAATCCAATCGTATGATTAAACTCATACTGTATCCTTCAAACCTGTGATTCTCTGCTCAGGCACCAGGAATGTGTAGGAACATTTTTTGGCGTCAGGATCCAGAGGAGCTCGTTTACTTCTGTGGAGAGATGTCTCTTTGGTCCTTCGGGCGTCCCTGGAGTTCCTGCAGTAACTTTCCTCCCAGAGGGAGAGGCAGAGGAGGGCACACAGGCTCCACATCAGTCCCCGCATTGCTGCCGGCTACTTGGATGGATTGATGGACAGCTACTATTGCTCCCTCCAGGCCTCCCTGCAAGAATACATGACCTTTTACAAGTTAGCACTTGGAAACCAGCCTCTCTGTTTACAAAGCTAACAAAAGGAATGCAAACAGACTGGGTGTTGATTGCATGTTTTTCCAAACCAGAGTAAATTACTACCACAAGCCTTTAATGAAAAGGTCTCCGACACTTTTCAAATATCTCCAGACAATGAGTAGTTGTTTAGAAATGTGTCTCGGTGTGGAGCAGCACACTTGCCAGTTCAGTCCCATATAGTTCTGTTTGTAAGGAGAGGCTGAACGAACACATCTGACGTCCAGCCAACAGATGGAGGTCTGCTTTCCGTCTGCGTTTCCCCGTGGACAGACATCCTGTTGATCTGTGGGCCTGTTGGTTACTCTGCCATTCAGAGATCTGATCTGTGGCTCTTGGTTCTCTTACGTTCACTTGTGGTTTCGAATCAATTGTGATGGCTACTCCATAGCAGGAACAGTCCCAACAGAATCCAGGAACACTTCAGCTTTGACAGATGCTCAGGTTTTCTTTTTCTACCTCTGCAAAGGTCCAAGCTTCACAGTCATTATAAATGTAGAGCATTGTAGTTTACATGTAGAGAAGGCCACACGTGCATGTCTGCGCTTGAAATTCACTGAAAGCAGAGGAGAAAAGATACTCGGCGGTGAATCTAAAATTATGTGTGTCGTATTGGTCCGTAACCTTTTTTTTTTTTTTTTTGCTCAACGTGGTGGCAGAGAAACATGATATTTCACCCTTATATAGACTCATCTTCTGCAGTATGAATGAATGTAATCCACCATTGTTGTTTTTGTTGTGGGATGTTGGGTGGGGAGAGGTCAAGGGGTGGGGAGATGATAACTCACAATATCCAAAATGGATGTGGATTCACTGTTGAAAGGAGAAGACAAGGGCAGAGTTTTCCATTTTTATTATGTTTTTTCACAGTGAGATGAGGTTTCGAGAAGTGTGTTTGCAGGATCCTTTGGGCCGATCAACCTAAAAGATGCGACGGGACAAAATAAAGGCTTATATAAAGGTCTTATCCTGACACGTCTTGGAACTCGTCGTCTCTGTATTTGGTCTAACGTCTCAGTATATCCATCTTATTGGATGACACACAACAGAAAGAACAATAAGTCCTCTCCAGACACACTCCAATGTTAGTCATATCTCATCCCTGTCGATTGTAGTTCTGTTTCTCATCAATGCACACACACACACACACACACACAGATGGACTCACTGCTCCATTTAACACCCTGGACTGGACCGGCCCCGGCCGCCGTAATCCACTTCATCACTCCTCACTGTCACATCATTTAGTCCTTCCTCCGCCCTCAAACTCAGACCCTGTGTGTCTCCCCCATGATGCCGTTGTGGTTCTGGGGGAATTTTTGGTCATTCTGCCACGTACGGGATCACGGCTCACGCCGCAGATCTGATTTGTGTGTGTACGCTTCCTGTTACGTGGAGGCATGTGGATGATTGAATATTGTTTGACGGTCCAGAGCAGTTATTCCTTTTCAAGGTTGTGTGTTTTTCCAGCAGCCGCTGTGTCTGACAGCATAACCAGGTACTGTACCGAAAGCCGTTAATGACTTTAGCAGCAGAATCAGTTCTCACGTCTTTTCCAAACTGGCGATCTCCTGTTTCTGTGGGTTTCACACACACACACGACAGTCAGCATCATCTACAGATTAAAAAGCATAAAGGGCCCTCATTTTCCCTCTTCTTTCTTGTCACACTTGCCTTTTTTCCTTCTTTTTTTCCCCCCTCTCCCGGTCTCTTTCCTGTTTGCTGGAGTCTGACACCCCTGGGTGCTGCTTCTCAGCACGACTCGCTGTCTTTCATGGAATCACAGAATATCAAAGGCATTCCAGCAAACGTGAAGAGGTCACAAGTGTGTCAAGAAAGTCCAATGTTGTTTCAAAACAAGCACAGGGGCTCCCTTTTACTACCCCAACAAACCGATAGTAAACAAAGTCAGAGGGCTTGGGGTGTGGGGAGTCAAACCAAAAAAAAACAGACAGTCACTTAGTTCTCCCACACATTGTTTTTTCTTGTCTTGTCCCACTCTGTCTCCTGGATTGGTCAGTACACCAGCAACGCTTTCAGGTGTGCCACATTTTTAATTCATCAGTAGTTCTTTCAGCCATGATCCAGACAGGCCTCGTTTTCCATCTGTTGATATCGTTTGTGGCCATTAAACAAAAGTCAAGTGGATCAAGTTGCAAATAACAATAACACACGATGTGTTGAAGTGCTTTGGCGTGGACGTCCCCTGACGTACGTCATCAGTTCTTATCAGAAATGAAGGGTTGTTGCGGGGCCGTGAAAGTGAAAGTGCACTGACCTGTTTGATACTGTAACTGAGCGGTGGGAGGAGAAGCTGAGCGAGCGGATGTTTTGGCAGACACAAACCTTCACAGGGAATGCACAGACAAATGTACTAATACTGTTAGTACGGGGGTCATGACCCTTTTTCCTTCCTGGCGCAACTTAAGCCAAATCCTCTCCTAGAGGAAATATGTGTGTTCCCCTTTTCCTTTTGGAGTGATTTTCACTCTCTTTCTCCGGCTGCTTCTCTCACTTTCTTTTTCAGTACTCTGTTTTGTCTTCCCTCCCTCTTTCTCCTCATCATTTGCTTGCTGCTAAAGCCAGTAAACTTAGCCAGCTTATTGCTGCCATATATTAACGTCATAGACTGTAAGGGATGCAGCAAATAAGACAAATTAAAACCATTTTTTCCCTCCCCAAATAGGAATTGTATTAATTCAATGCCTAGGCCCATCTTTCAGACATCTTGCATAGGCCTCAACATCCCCTTGAAAGCAGTGAAAATGTGCGGAATAAAGGAGTTCCAGCAGGCGTCCGACTCAGCCAGCCTTATATTTTGGCAACAGTATGATCTTCATAAGTCTGTCTGAGTGTTCTGCTGGGGACTCACCCCAGGAATAGTTCTTAACAACCTTCACTCCCTGCCGACTTTGCTGCTGTGGTTTTATTTATTTTCATTGCTGCTCCAATAACAGTCATGAAAGGACAGACTGTATTTATGTGGAACCTTCTTCCTTCACATTTTTTGTCCAACTTGGAATACTTTTCCCGTCACTGTCATCTACTAAAGTCAAACGTTTTAAAAGTGTGTCTGCAGATTTAGTCATGCTACTGTTTTCTTAAGCTGCGCTGAGGAGGAAATCAAAAGCAAACTGGGGTCACACTATTTAGCAAAATGTTCATTGAAGATTAAAAGACTGTAAAACACCTACTTGTATTTTTAACTGTATTTAACCAGAAGAAAAAAACTGCAGATTAGAAGTCTCTTTTGCAAGGATGACCTGGCCGAGACAGGCGACAGGACATTTAACAAGGTTTAGACAAACGCCCATTCAACATGACAACATGCAGTTATCAAATCTATAAAGCAGTTGGGTTTTGTCAGACGTTTTCAGGTCCAGTGGAGTTTTGTATTGTATTTTCCTTGAGCAACAGACTGACGTAAAGAGAGATCGATACCTTTGACTCATGAAAGAACGTTCATGTCTTTACTTGGCAGGACAGCGATGTTTTCAACCTCTTTGTTTTATGCATTTTTCCAGGAAATATATTTACTATTGTGCTTTTTTGGCAATTAAATTGTGTGTAGATATATACCATGTTTTCCTGAAACTTGGGGGGGTGAATGTTTTTAAAATGGGGAACAACAGTAGTTCTGTGCATCTGTACTGTGAACATTCATTCTGCTCATGGTCCCATTAGAAGTTGACTGCAGCTCTTTGTTAAAGACAGGCCGTTATTTTCTGAGGTCTGATACATCTTATAATAATTATAAACAATGGTGGCTCAATGACAGCTCACTGGACTGATACACACACACACACACACACATTGGCACATGGAATTTATACAGACACAAACAAAGTGCAAAAGAAGAAATAGTTCTTTTTTTAAGGAGCTTTGACTTTTGCCTCCTTTGGATGTTTGTGACTCGCCTCTGTCAGCAAACCTAGGAGATAATAGTGTGTAACACTTGACTTCTTCTCATGTGTTTCCATCCATGATGGAGTGAAAAGCATGCAATAAAAAGACTGACTAGAGATAAACAACATCAGAGATAAATGACAGAAAGATGTGGACAAAGTGCATTTGTATTTAGATTGCTGATTTATTTGCACACAATCTGCATCTGGTGCACAGATTTCACCACATGTCCAAAACACACAACACATACTGTACATCACTGGCCAGAGAACAGAGGAGGAGAGAAGAGGAGAGGAGATGGAGGAGGCTTTGGATTTGGAGAGGAGGAAACTATGGAGCAGCACCGACACACAGCAGCACTGCTGGACACAACATGGATTTCAACTCGCTGACAGACTCACACTTCTGCCTTTTTATCACTTTGTCGAGTTCATTCTTGGATACAACTGCTTTCAAAGTCCAAGTCATCGTATGAAAAGCTGAGGGAGGCGCTGACTGACCCGAAGCATCGACAAAACATCAACCGTACAGACACTGTAATGTAAAGCAGCACTAAGGAGGTACAACAATGCAATGTGAGCTTCAGTGGAATCGAAAATACTGTGTAAGAACTTCAATATGCATGAACGTGTGAGATGGGAGATTTGTCCTTTATTTTAAGGCTTTGAATGTACTAGTCTTTATGTCCTGCTAAATCAGATGGCGTGTCACCAAGGACACCTTCAAAAAACTCAGCAGGTGACGTGATGAGCCATCTGTATCAGGCTTGTTGGTGTTTCACAGGAAAAGTTACTAGAGTTTTCATGGATAAATTTGCCATTCTTTGCTTGTCGTCCAGTCAAAAAATATTCTGATTTAACTGTCAGCTTTAGGCACACTAATATATGTTGCAATATATGTTGTATGTGCAGCTGGTCACCCTCTCTGCCCCCCACTTCACCCAGTGTCCATCGTCACCAGCTTGAAACTGACAACGCTTCTTCCATGATGTTCCAAATCGCTCAAGAATGCATCGGCGGCGTAACGTGAACATGGGCCACGTCAGCCTTAATGCATGAGGTCTGTAGTGTTGTAAACATTAGATCATACGACACGAATGTGAAGAACAAGAAGATTTAGTCTTCTTCTTTTGTTATGACTTGAAGCAGTAATTCGGCTGTAGTCTTCCCCCAGGTTTTAAAAATGAAAGATGAGGTGGTTTGGTTGAATAAATGATTCCAACGCCACAAGTGGTTGCGATCTTCCACTCTCTAGCTACTGAGCTGTCTACCTTCATGATGAATATGACTTTGGAGGGAGCCCCCAAACCCCCGAGGCCCCACAGCCCCCATCTGTTTTCCTTCTTCTGTAGTGAAACTCTAAACATGTGGGCTGATGTTAGGGTCAGAGGTCTCTATGTGGGATTAGGGTACAGCTCCACCCTTCCTTAACCTCAACCCCCACCCATCTGCTCCTGTAATCAATTGGTCTTTGTGGAAAGCGATTCCCTCCTTTTCCTCTTTTGACACACCACTCACACAGAACGCACCAACACTTGGACCCGGTACAGACAGTGACAGAGTTCATGTCGGGCCTTCCCTCCATCTGTCACACTTTGTCTCCGGCACCTTCTTCCATCACTCCATGGTCCCCCACAAACACAATAACACACACACACACCTTCCACCAAAGTGGACCGAGGAATTATTGTGCCGATTCCGGTCTTTTCTACTTCGACTGAAAGCTGGCGACGTAACAATCTACACCGGTTTCATGGGAGAAGAGCTGAAGGGGCCTCAGGGGTGATTGGAGAGCCAGGACAAGGTCGAATTAAAAGTCTGAACAAGGCTGATTGTTTCTAAACTAGGTGATTATTTGAAGCCTCTCGTTTTTCCCCAGAACTTAATTTCCCCGCCGAGTCACTTAAAGCCCAAACGTCTGACAACTGCACATGCTTTTTGTTAGTACAATCAACAAGAACACACACACACACACACACACACACACACACTCTACCTGCCCACTGGCTCTCCTGGCTCACGTGCTTCTCTACTCTTGTCTGTTCATCCTGACCCCCTCCTCCCTGTGATGACCTGTCCATTCAACTGTGTCCAAGCTCT
>CAAKHB010005472.1:11679-30223 GCA_901007665.1 Aeoliscus strigatus
ACAGACGAGCCTGTGTGTGTGTGTGTGTGTTTCCGTGTTATCTGTGTGTGTGTGTGTGTGTGTGTGTGTGTGTGTGTGTGTGTGCGGCTACAGATAAGATCAGCTGAGCTGTCACTTAGACATCTGTGTCTGTAAAGGGGCGACACACAGCCTCAAGTCAAACAGTAAAATGCAGTTGGCCACATGCCCGCCACCCAAAGCAGCAGTTGGCTGGTGCTGGCTGAGTGAGCTATCAATCTCCTGCTGAGTTACAACAAAGTGTCTGACGGGACGGCGGGGGGAGGGCGGCTATTAACCGGCTCTGACAGCCTAGCATGAACTACCTGATTATTTTTGGCTTAACCTCGGATCGCAAAGGTATCAAAGAGATTTTCTATGAAATTATCGTCCTGACTGAGAGTTTTGAGAAGAGTTAGTTCAGTAATGATGACCCAGTTACAGCTTTCTACCTCTGTTGGAGTTTCAGGTGAACTTGAAGGCAGAGTGCTCCCTTTTTGGCTCCTCTCCTTTTTTCCAGTCTGTTTTTGGGGGAATATTGATAATATAATTCATCACTAATGGAAATAGTTACTTCAAGCTCCTATTTATTGAAGGTGTGTGTGCGTGTGCGTGTGCGTGTGCGTGTGCGCGCACTCACACCACTGTGGGTGTGGGCTTGTTTTGAACTGAATATTCTCCATAGATGTGCAGTAAGTGAGCAGGACATAGATGAGAACTTTAAAAGATAATTGACAGCCTGTGATACAGAAGCCCATTGGATGTTGGGTTTGCATTGTACCATCACTCATGTTCTATAACACGGCCCCCGCAGAGTAGACAACCCATTCATTGGGAGAGCTTACACAAACTACAGTGTGTGTGTGTGTGTGTGTGAGATGAGTTAATGTCCTCCATATGGGACGTACGTCAAGCAGCATGTGCTGAAAGACATGTCACAACCTCATTAGCGTTAATATTATTGATGTAACCCTGATTCCAGCAGGTTAACTGGGCTCCATCCCTCAGCCCTGTTAACAGCCGGGTTCAGGTGGGGCTGCATTAGGAAACCAAAAGCCAAGAAAAATAAACAAGGCTGGCTGGAGATCCCCAATCTCCCCATCTGATCAGATCAGTCTGCCTCAAGCCCTCTGCTGGAATGCTCTGCTCTGATGTCGCTCTACTTTACTTCACTCTGTCAGTTACTCCTGTTTTGACACAACTAGCTCAACGGCATCAGGAAATTCACACGAGGCAGTTGTCGGCACGTTTTACAGTCTGTCGCAGTCGTCACCGGACTCCAGAGGACAGCCAAAGCAGCGTTGCTAAATATTTCTGTCTGCAGCCGGAGCTTCCAGTCACGAAACATCCTCACCTCCCCAGACTCTCAGCCAGAGTTCTCACAGCTGCTTCGAAAACACACACAAACACACTCCATCCGCTCACACACGCTCACAAACACAAACTGTAAAACAGAATGAACTCAGGCAACATTTACCTTTTTGCTACCAGCAGTGAGTGTGTGTCCTGCGGTTATAGTTTCACGTGTGTGTTGTGTTGTGCCTTCACCGAGCTGCTGTGCTCAGGACTCATCTCTCTGTCCCTCTTTGTCCCCGTCTTCTCCGTCTGTCCTGCGGTCGAAAACAGTGCAGGTTCTTCTGGAGGCCTACTTCCCAAAGCCGTGCTCCTCTCTGTGGACTCAGCTGTCCTCGGGCTCAGGCTGGGCCAAGGTTCAAAAGCCGGCCACTTGAACAGACTGAACTCTGACGACTAATGCCTTGAGTTTTTCACAAAGGATGGGGGAGACTCCGAGAGGGAGGGAGGGTGAGAGAGAGAGAGAGAGAGAGAGGAAGAGAGGGGAGGAGGAGGAGGGTGTGGGAGTTGGAGATTGCCCTTTTTTCCTCAACTTCCTTTGGAATAGCCCAGCCTCCTTCTGATGTCACTCTGATGGGGGGACAAGAACAAAAAACAGAAATGAAGGAGAATAACAGAGCTGCCTCATTAATTTCCCGTCCTCAACAATGCAATTCTCAGAAGAACCGAGACAGATTCATGACCCCTTCTTATCTGATTACTTTGATGAGCGCCCCACCTAACAACTTCTAACCCCCTGATTACTTCATCTCTCCTTCGCTGAAGGGGAAAAGCTGATTAGAACGCTGCTGGTGTTCCTGACCTCCTGTGAGAGCGGAGGACAGAGGCAGATAGCGCCAGGTGTAGTCTGCGTCTGCTCGCCTGTCCTCAGCATCGTCTTTTAGTCACTTATTTTTTTCTCCTCTTAACCCCCCCCGTTTTCGATAAGTAGCTGAGAGAAACAGACAGCAGAGGATCTTCTCCCCTGATGGGTTGCGACCTCTCCTTACACTTTCACTTTGAGCCTTGTCATACATGTTTTGTCTCATGCAGCCACATGAAAGGTGTCTCGACCACACGTCCTTTGGACGCTCCGTGGGTCGTCCAGGCAGTGTGGATTTGTCCATGACTAACGGCTGTGATCCCTGACATGCTCTCAGGAGCCCTGAGGACTCCCTCTTTTCCTCCCCATCTCCAAATGCTTGTGAAGTACCTCTGCTGATTCTAATCAGACAGCGCTGTGTGTGTTTTTACGTTTGACCGACAACCTTTGACCTTTGCCGACTTAATTAGGCCATGCAGTTCTAGTCGTGTTGCTCGTTTGTACATTTGTGCCTCTGTGTGCTTGTATGCACACAGAAGTCTCAGAGGAAACCTTTTCTTCACTCCATCTCTGCACTGGTGTTGAGATAAACATAGGAAAAGAAGAACAGACAGAAAGCCCCCCCCCCTTGTTAATCTCTCTTATCTAACTGGTGGGACGCTGCTCCTTCTTTGACTTGTAACAGAAATATTTATGCAGTGAGAGGCAGAGAATCTCAGCTCGGCTCACAGTCTGCGGGTCGGAGAGGTGGAAACAATCTGTTCAAGTTTCATGCAGAGGTAGAAAATCATTTAAATTCGTAGTTTGTTTTCCTACTTCCTTTTGAGATTTTGAACACTTCCCAGCTGCTCTTCACGCCAACAGTCACCCAGCTGCATGGTGCTTGCATCACGTATTCAGAGACATCCATCACGCGTCGCAGTGTTTGCTCACTAATGAGCTGAGTTTTCTGTGTTGGGTCAGTGAAATGCGTATGTTCCCCGCCAGTGTTTAGAATAACATCAGCAGATGGTCTCTGTCCTCATTTCAGACTTTTTCTGAATGTTAAGAACCAGACGGATGAGGGCTGTGGATGTGGCCCAGTTGAGTGACTGCGAGCTGAATCTTTTTCTTCTTCCTGTTGCAGGGATGTACCTGTCTGACCTGACGTATATTGACTCAGCCTACCCGTCCACGGGCAGCATACTGGAGAACGAGCAGAGGTCAAACCTGATGAATAACCTTCTGAGAATCATCTCAGACCTGCAGAGATCCTGTACCTATGGTGGGTTTACAGATAACGGACATCATGACTTCCTTAGCTCCGCCCCCGTAATCGATCCAACTGACTGGTTGATTCCATTAATGACACACACACACCAGTGAGAACACATAGAAAGACCATATGAGCAGGTTTTAATATTTCTGCTCAGAAGTACCAAATTGGAGTCAGTGTGCAGGCTGGAAGGAAACACCGCATCATTCTCTGTCGCCACGGAGACACTGAATGAATCGATACTGATTTTCTCATGAAGGAATGACATGTGAACCAGTTTTGTTTGACGTGAACTTTTTCAGTTTTCACGTTGTATAACACACAGACATCTCAGTATGTAAGCGTAGAACGTAGAGTTCAGCAGTCTCTTCTTGAAACTGATTATTGAAATAGGCGGCTGACGTTGTCACTGTATGTTATTCTCACATGGGTCACCATCTTTCCTTTTTCAGATATACCAGTGTTGCCTCATGTACAGAAGTATCTCAACTCAGTCAGGTACATCGAGGAGCTGCAGAAGTTTGTGGAGGATGACAACTACAAGTAAGACAAACACCAGTGCTCAAGTCACAAAAGTGACCAAACAGATAAAGAACGTCACCGCTCTGTGTCTAGACTGTCCCAGAAGATCGAGCCAGGCACCAGCACACCACGAGCCAATGCCTCGAAAGAGGATCTTGTTGGTGAGCTCCAGTTTATATCTCGATTCGGAGTTCAAACTTGATTAAACATGTGGAATCACACACACACACACACACACACACACACACACACACGCGCAGCCTGTCAATTTCTCATCACAAAGGAAAATGAAAGGTGGTGTAATCTCATGTTATGTTTAACGTAGAATAGAACCATCTCTGAGGACAGAAACAAGTACTAAATAATGAATGACTGATCAATAAAAAACAATGTGTACATTTGATGCTTTGTGGAATCATGTTTGGACACTTTTAGTAAACAACCTATGGTCACACTAGAGGCCAGGCTTGTTTTTTTAAATTTACTTTGATCTGTGATGACTCATTCTGACTGTTCATCTTTTATTTTGTATTTATTACCTCTTCACCACCACAGTTGTGTTGAAGAGTTAATAAATATGACTACGACATCTCACTCTCACCTACAGGTCAGGAAGCGTCAGCATCCCCCCTCTGTGGCCGTAAATGTTCGGTTGCAGCTGAGGGAACTAAAGTCCCGGCCACACCGCCCTCCCCCAGGAACCTGCTGCCCTATGGACACAGGAAGTGTCACAGCCTGGGCTACAAGTCAGTCTTTTTGTTTTTGCTGTGCTACCAGTCAGTTGTAAATAAAACACATCTCTATCTCCGTGTAGGTGTTGACACTTTTCATCTCTCACGATATTCCTGCCCCTTTCTGCCGTCTGTTCTCTGCCCACATAGTTTCATCCATAAGATGAATACTGTGGAGTTTAAAAGTGCCACGTTCCCCAATGCTGGTTCCCGCCATCTGCTGGACGACAGCGTGATGGAGAGCCACAGTCCCACCAGAGGACAAGCAGAGAGCTCCACTTTGTCCAGTGGTATTTCTCTTGGTAAGACCTACAGATGAACACCGTAACGCCTGTGCAGCAGTTTGTATGTTTGTTTTTTAAGTGGACGTGTGTGTGTGTGTGTGCAGGGAGCAGTGAGGGCTCCGAGCTCAGTGAGGAGGTGTCGTGGCCTGCTTTTGAAAGGTAAGACCAGTGTAGTTATGTTGGGGGTGTTTTTTCCATCACACCCACGTGCAAGTTCATCAAATATCCCCCATCCTCGTATGATTGTAGAATTTCCACAGCTCTAGCCTCAAGTCGGTGTCATTAAAGCGCACGTCATGCAAAGGCTCCTCTTTAACCTTGCATCCAAGGCCGCCATGCCTCATCCCTCCACTGCTACTTTCAGCCTGTAGCCACAAAAAAAAAAGATGCTTCTGCTTCTCCGGCAGCCTGGAATGTATTAAGTGCTTAACGTTTCAATCCCCTAAACAGAGATCCTGCTGTGCCAGCAAGTGTCTCGTGTCACACTCACTAGTTTGGACTCTGAGCTCTAACCGGCCTAAAAATCATCTTAACCTCCTTCCCCAAAACGCCATTTCTATAAACTCTTAAATAACCCATCAGTAACCCGTCCTGTAATTAGATGACTAGCCCCACTGCTCCATCCAGCCTCTCTCATGCAATCTGAAGGGGAAAAAAAGAAAAAAACAAACAAAGAAAACACCAGCACAGCCTTAACAGTGTTCCGTGCCCCCTATCCTGTCCTATCTTATCCTATTCCGAACAGGACTCGGTTCTATCACTCTCTGGGCCCAGTGACCCGTGTGGCCCGCATCCCCTACCGAGGAGTCCTGAGGCCCAGCAGGTATACTCATCCCGACCGGAACAAACTCCACCTGAACCAACCCTCTCTTATCCTCACTTCATGCCCTTCCGCCCCCTGCCAGGGGCCACTGCGTGCTGTTGCTTAGAGTGTGTGTTCTGCTGAGATAATCTTGTTGTGGGAAGTGTCTATGAGAGTGTGTGTGTGTGAGTGTGTGTGTTGGAGTGTAATCACAATCCAGGTGAGGGGTGCTGGGGCTGCTGGGATGCGGGGATGTGATTTCCTACCTCTGGTTCCACTATAAATCTATAATCTCCTTTTTGCTCTGAGTTTCTTGCATGTCTGAGAAAGACGCACACACAGTCAGCTGGTTGTGTGCCCTGACCTTGTTTCTCTCAGCTTGGAGGTTAAACTGTGTTTCCAAGCGTCGGTGCAAACAAAGAGTTCCACCCTCATTCCTGAAGTGGAGACGAACAGGCACATGAACAGTCCCTTGCGGTCAGGGATGGGTCTCTGTTCCGCCTCACTGGGCTCCTGAACTGGACTTCCTGCTTTGACGGACGCAATCTGCACACAAACTCTCACACCTCAGACAAAAATGAAAGGATTTTTAGACAAGACTGAATCTGAGTAACAGGTTTCTGTGCAGATTGCGTCTGATCACGACTAGCTCATCTAAAATCTGTCTGTTTCAGGTCTGTTCATGCACATAGCAGTGTGTGTGTTTACATGTGCTTCTGATTGTGTTGTTTGGTCATAAACGTTTCTCTTCATCCCGTCGCAGCTCGGCTGAGTCAGAGGAGCTCGCAGTTCACTTGTATCCTGGAGCAGTGACAGTCCAGGGGGTGTTGAGACGGAAAACTGTTCTCAAGGAGGGCAAGAAACCAACGGTGAGAAGTGCTGACACACACACACACACACACACACACCAAAAACATGTGTGCTCCTGTGAGGACTTCCTCAGTAGATGGGCTGTCCATGCTTGTGACGGACCCAGAGGCTCCTCAGCTTTCAAAAATCCGTCAAACAGCCATCGTTGTTTTCCTTCCCATATCTGTTTTACTGCTTTTGTGTTTCTTGTGGCACTTAAATTCTTTCACACTGTCACTGAGATCCGACTGTCTCTCTCTGTCTTGAAACAAAGCTGGAGCCCATTATGTGCTGAGGAATGACATCAAACTGTGACAGGAAATGACAAATGAATTAGCAGCTTTTTGATGAGGCAACAAATGGTCTTTTCCTAAAGTGGAATATGTAGCAGGGTCACTTGCCAGTTTTTTTCTGGCATTTCTGTTTTTTCCTCCATCTCATAATCTTTGTGTTTTTTGTGTTTGAGTCGAAGGTGTTCAGTACTGCTCAAAGTGTGTGTAGTGCTTCAAAGTACTATTGAAATATGTGGTTGAGTTAATCAAGCAGTCATCCCCGCTGTCATTCCTCTTGTGTTCTCTCTCGTCTTTGTCTTGTTCTCTGGATGTAAGTGACAGATGCAGCCATGATCTGTTACACAGCAGACAAATACTAGTGTAATTGATTTTGCTGCTGGGTGGAATTAGGTCCTAACCACAGATGGGACCTACGTTTTTATCTTTGCTCCTCATTTTTTCCTCAGCTCTTAGCTGACTTTACTTGTGTTATGGCTTGTGAGGGCATTTCTTT
This sequence comes from Aeoliscus strigatus, assembly GCA_901007665.1. NCBI lineage: Eukaryota > Metazoa > Chordata > Actinopteri > Syngnathiformes > Centriscidae > Aeoliscus > Aeoliscus strigatus. Next base: position 19,061 of record CAAKHB010005472.1, read on the forward strand.
ACGTGTTTATTTTTTGTTGTGCTGTCTGCTTGTTGTCTTTGTTGAAGCACCTTGTGTCACACTCTCTTGATGATGGATTGATTTGTGTCTCCAGGTGGCATCTTGGACCAAATACTGGGTGGCTCTCTGTGGAACCCAACTTCACTACTACCCTGCCAAGTCCCTGAAGGCAACTGAGCGAAAACATGTGAGTCTAAAGACACATCCTCATCTACTGCCTCCTCTCTCATGCCAGACATGTTTGCAGCAGAGTGTTCTGCAGGTTTTTACGATGTTTATTTGTTTAGGCGGCACAGAAGATTCCCGTAAACTCCCATAAAAGCTCAGGTGCACAGAGCAACTGAGGCATCTCAAAAGATTCCAGCTTCCTCCATGTGAATTTCCCTTACGCCACAACAATGTCAGTATAATGAAGAGAAGAGTGTTGACATCTGATAGGGATTACTTCATCTCCCCTGGCTAGTGTTTTCACAGGATCGACACGTCTTCATTGTTCTTTATGTGTTTCTGACTTGAAAACAGGAGAGGATGACTGAAGTGCTGATGAATCAAAAGGCACTCTTGTTATAAATTTGACAAAATACAATAACTGGTAGATAGTGTTTCCAGTGTATCAGGAGTGTGTGTGTGTGCGTGCGTGCGTGAGAGTTTGCACTTCATCACTTTGATGGGAACAGTTACTGAAACTGTCCAGGAGCTCAGAGAAGAGATGGAGACAGAGAGAAGGCGGGAGGAAGTATGAGACCTGGAGGAGAAACTGGGTTGGACATGAGACGCAGAGACTCTGCATGTTTGTGTGTGGAGGGAGCTGGACGGGGTCTGGCACAACGGGGGAGACAGCCAGATGGTAGTACTCATTGAATAATGAGAAGAATGACATCACTGAAGCCCCGTGTGTCAGTCATTCACAGCTTAATGAGAACCTTGTGGCGCGCTCACGGCGGCTCCCAGCGGCTCCCAGCCAGAGTTACTCACCCACAGCCTGTGTTAATTGTTCTACACAAGAAACAGAAATTCATGACGTTTCCACTTGTCGTCTGCCCAGTTCAAGTCCACATCCAGTAAGAGTGTGTGCGTGGTTGGTCTGATGGCCATGATGGCTGATGATCCGGAGCATCCCGATGTCTTCTTGCTGACCGACTCTGAGCATGGTAAGAACCGCACACAGTGGAAAAACTCGGTGACACAAAACAAATGACAAAGGACATGTCTCACGTCCCTCTGCTCTGGACTTCACCTGAGCTTTAAAACTGTCGTAGCACTGAAACCACCCTGAAGATGTGTGTCAGAGAGTGAGGTCCAACAGAAGCTGTGAGCTCAAACACTGCTTTAACCCAATGATTTGTCTGAAACCTTTCCACCTGAGTGTGGACTTGTCCGTCTCTGCAGACGGCCAGTGAGGGACTTGGCATCTCACAGTGTTTGTCTTTGTTACCTAGGCAACACCTACAAGTACCAGGCTGGGAACAGAATGAATGCTTTGCTCTGGTTTAAACATCTGAGCACTGCTTGTCAGAGCAACAGGCAACAGGTAGGACACACAAACACACACACACACACACGCACTATATATTATGTTGTTTTTTTCTCATCTTTGTCACTCAGGCGCCAGCCAATCTGATGTCATTTGAGTGAGGGATGCTGAAGACAAAATGTGTGTGTGACTGAGCGAGGAAGAGGAGGAGAAGGAGGATGAGGAAAAAGAAGAGGAGGAGGAGGAAGAGGAAGAGGAGGAGGAATGCAGCAGTGGGAGCTTTCACTGCCATGAGATTCAAGCCCTGGCCTCACTGCAGCCTCACCTGCCACCACTGCCTTAACTAGAGCACCCTGTGTGTGCGTGCATGAGTGTGAGCGTGAGTGTGACTGTTTCGGATGTGTTGACTACTGAACAAGGACCTGCACCACTGCTCCCGTCTCCCAGTTGCTCTGTTTGGTTTGTTCTGTGAGCGTGGAGCCATTTGACTTCTCCTCTCCTCTCACACAAACTGTCCCTGGATGGACATTAAGGATCCTCCCTCTCTCTTTTTTTTCTTCTTCATGGGGTCAACTATTTTTATTGGTGTCCCCATCATGCTCAAATGCAAGAGTTACGCCTTTTAATCAGCTGGACACAGAGTCACTCAATCACAACACACACACACTCAGTCGGACTGAGTGGACAAAGACCCGTTGGACTTTGAAGGGTTCGTAACACTTTTTTTTTCTTTACTTACACTGCTCAGACTGTCCAATCAAATATTGTTGGTCTCTATATTCACTTGGCTTGGAGTCCCAGGATTTTACATAAACCACGCACACTCACTATCACACACATCCCTATGTGATTGCATTGTCATAAACATAAGGGCTCTGATTCGCAATCGATTCCAGCAAAGCAATTCCCTCACTTCCTGAATGTGTCCAGTTTTTATTACAGAATCAAATCCTCTCTTTGTCATATACTCGCTGAATATTTTGTATGTATGTGTGTGTATTTCTATAACTGCATTAGGTGTGTGTGTGTGTGGGGGGGGGGGGGGGGGGTACTTGCTTACATTACAGGACGTTTGTACGTGTTCCACAAAGGTACGATAATCCCAGGATCTAAGCTACAGGACGGGAAGACGAGTCCATTGCTCCCTTGTGACAAACGTTATTTCTTTGCTCTCCAGAGGTTCTCCAGTGTTGTACGTTGACTGATGCTCGTTTCTTCAGACTCACACACACAAAACACTACAGACTCGAGACTGTGAAACAGTTCTAGAGAGAGAGACAGCACATGAACTCCTACTACATGATTTTATCTCCTCTTCTTGTTGCTTTACATGGGCGGAGCCTCTGGTGTTGAGCAGCCATTCAAAGCTACCTGGAGCCATGCAGTCATTTTTTATTCTTGTTATTGTTTTGTGTTGTTAGGTTTGTGTTTCCTTTTTCTATTTTGAGAGGGATGGTGCAGTTCACAGTATTATGTAGTAGATGATTGCACATCGATGTAGTTTTGTCTGTTACGTTTGAATGTTACATTTTTTGTGAGTTTTCTTTCCTCAATTACTTGGAATATTTAATGTTCATGTGGATTTTATTTTGGGTCCCCCCCCCCCATGTTTACCCTTTATTCCTGTAACACAGCTCACTTTTAACCCCCGAATCTCATTGCATCTAACATGGAACAGCAGAAGCACCTTGGAAATAGTTTGTGCCAAGTGATGTTACCATCACAATGAGTTGTTGAGCTGCAGCTGAATCACGTCGGTATCAGTCGTCAGTTTCCGCTTTAGTGCCACGGAGGTGGTGATGACAACAATGACTGGGTGATTTCTGTCCATTAATTCATCAGATTCTAATTAATCCTTCTAAAACAACTGTTTACATTGTACATAATCTTTTCCTCGACATCACAATCCCCTTGTTGATGTGTACTGTATTCACTGCGGGAAACATATAAGCAGCCGATTCCACTCAAAGTAGTTGATGATGGGGTAGAGAGGTTTACACATCTTTCTTCTTCCCAGCAGTGCATCCCCGCTAATGTTCCCCACTTTCCTGTCTAAAGCTTAAATCCAGTCCAGAGGGCAAACTGCACTGCCGCCCTCAACGTCATACACAGAAATTCAACTGGCTCATTAGACGAACATTACAAATGAAGTCACTTTAACACGAATGAAAAGTTCTTTGTGTTTTACCTTTCCTGAGGAGAGTGGAAGAACCTGTGGATGAATGACTGAGCCAAAGATGGCGCAAAACAGCAGTTACTCACAGTATCTGTGGGTCTGCGCGTGTTTTAAACCTGAGAATTTGAGCCAGATAAGCAATCGCTCAAGGCTGCTGTCACTGCTGCGCAGTGGGGTAATAGGCTGTTTTCTAGTGCGTCTGACTGCCAGCTCGTACATCGACACCCCGCCGGCTCACTGGATGATGAAGTGTGACGACAGGAGATAGGAAGAGTTAACTGTACTGTGTCAACGAGGGCTGTGGAAAAGCAAAGCGAGCACCGACTTCTCGCATAATAAGAACAGAGTGTGTGAGGTCTCTGAGCCAAGGCGGCATAGAAGTTGATTGTTAGTGGGATCGGGGCACAAGGGATGCGAATGAAATGAGTGCGAAGGGGTCGAGGAACTAAAGCTGAGACAGTGGGAACCGGTTGGTCATTCCCCACAGATCAGCTCAAAGGTGCAGTCGAGGAGGAACTGATGCTGCCATAACCTAAGATGTTGGTGTATCTAAACCCTGTTGTTGAAATCCCCCTCACATTTCTTCCCATGTACTTTATGTAATGTCCACTGAAAAGGAAAACGATTGGAGGTTTTTTATTGACCTAACTAAAATTCAGGGGGGGAGAATATTTTCATCAGAAATACTGAAATGATGTCAAGAGCTTGTTTCCTCACTGCAGTCAGAGTTAACATGGTTTCCTCTTTTTTTCTTTCCACCAATTCTGTACAGTGTTTGGCTGAGACAATGAAAACACATGTTTCACTCATAGGATGTGTTGTGGTCTTGGTCCACTTATTTCCTGGAGGCCAATCGCTGCGAACGTAATGACTGATTGCCAGAGACTACGATTTCAAATGGAAGGGGTCAAACATCAGAATTTCCTCATTTGGAATCACTTACAGTCATTCTGTAGAAACATGATACCATGCTTCAATCTTCCCTTTCTTGACCATGCTGTCTACAAATGCACAAGTTGCCCTGTATGGAGTGTTTTGAGTGATTCTGCCTTTTTTTTTTATGGCCATGAAAAAAAACCAGTTACCAGTTGAGTTGAAGGTTTTCAACCGCAGGCTGTGTTGTCAGCGTGTGTTTTCCCTTTCTTTGGTGAAGTGGAAGTGGAGTGAATGCCTTTTGAGCACTTGACAGGCTTTCATTCGCTGTTTATCAACAACTTCAGGTCAAGTCATCGGAGGTGGACGGGGTTCTGGAGAAATGACTTTTAACCTTCACCCTTCACCTGGCTCAGTGTGCGTGCGTGCATTTGTGTGCCCATGTCAAGCCTGTGGCGAGCGCTGTGACCTCACTGCTGAGTGATGTGCTGCCTGGTGTGAAGACCGAGAACTAATAAACACTCTGCCCTTTTTTACTCCACACATCCGTTTCATGACTTTTACTTTGTTCAAAGGCAGGAGGGGATGATTGTCAGTCAACCAACATGAGTTTGACTCATTTATGCTGTCAGGTTTTGTTGAGTGTAATATCAATCGGAATTTCTTCCTCATCGAAATATACCCTAATTCACAACTGCCGTTAGTGAATGTGCAAGGGGATTGTTTTCAACTGATATGGGACACACACACACACACACACCATATTTACATTGTCATAACACTCTGATAAACACATCATGTTTACACCATTTACATTAGAAACAATTTTGGTATGGTATGAAAAATGGAATTGAATGTTTTTTTTTAAAAAAAAACGTATAGTGCAGCACAGTTGTGCAGAATAACAAATGTTAATGTTAAAAATGTTTAGACATTTGTACATTTAAAATTGTATAATAATGATAATAACGTCCCAGCTGGTCCCTTTTCTTCCTCAGCATGAAGTATGAATGTTTGAAAGGATCAGAGACTGCTGAAATCAGTCAATGATCAACAATGGTATGTTGTGTTCTATACGTGTATTTTCATATGTTCAATCTTTCGTGCACGTCGTGTCCACGAAGCGTAGAATACTTGTGTAACACTGACACCTGGCGGTGGCGCGCTGCTCCTGCAGGGGGAGGAAATGTTTCGGAAGTGAACGCGGCAGCCGAGAGGAGGAATCGGAGGAAAAGGGCGGGGGGAACGAGCTGCCGAGAGACTGGGAGAATGACAAACCACCGTGACTTTTCGGAGCGCCGATAATTGATAAATGATATGTGATACTATGATATTGTACCACTTAACCGACACTTGCCACCTACTTGGTCCGTGGTGAACGACGTATGGCCGGAAGGTAAGCGAACCTGTTCGTCCGACGACGGGCTGAAGCTAGCTGGCTGCTGGTTAGCTAGCTCAGCTAGCAAGGTGTTCGGAGAGTGGCAGCTAGGTGCGCCCGGCCGGACCCGGGACTGGATGGAAGCAATACAATACACAGAATACAAGTAGAAACACTTTCATAGGGGAATTCGTCGTGGGTCTTTTGCTGTCATTGTCGGACTGCCCCTTTCTCGTTGGTGTTTTTGAAAAAAAAGGGGGGCAGCAACATCATGAAAGAGCGATTGTGTGAATGCCTGCGTGGCCAGATCCGCGTCGGCTGAGCTGTGTCAGCAGCAGCCGAGAGGTATCGAATATTTTGTGTATGTTATGATACCTCTGTGCATTAGCAATGGCAGCTGTCAGGTAGACGTGGTTGATGTACGTTGAAATATGACATCGTATTTGTATTGGTGGTGGAAACCTGTTTCAAACTGGTTTGTGAAGGTGTGAATGGGTGATGTCACTACGAGTCGATGTGAAGAAGAAGCTCCCTGTTATTCTGGGTGTATTTGTCACCTGCAAAGTGAGTGTGTGAATGATGATAATAAGAGTCAGTCCTCCACCTGATCTGACCACTTTCTGAACTGCCTTCCGTCCCATCACTGCTCAGACCATACAAAGACAGGATCTTGTCATGACAAGTTGCTGTTTTGTATATGTCTAATATTGGGAACCTGTGAATGTGCCAACACACGTACACAGACCAGACAGTGTCATACTGGTTTAGATACACATGCAGGACAGTCGACAGCTGTGCTGCAGTACTGGGTCATCCTCTGGCCTGAGGCAGAGACTGGACAAGGGGCAGCCAATCAATCACTTTTCCCTCTGCACATTATTGACAGTGTATTTTTTTTCATCTGTCATTCTTCTCCCTGTGTCTCTGGCTCTCTCCTTTCAGGTGACTCCCCGTCTGCTCACATTGTAGCTACCAAGAAAAAGAAGGAAAGCCCTCATCCCTCAGAAGAGTTCATCTGACGGAGCAGGTGACAAGGAGTTGCAGAGGCCATGCGTCAGGGGTGAGGGGGGGCTCGCTGCAGGGGACACACAGCGTCAGCGGAGGAGGACCAGGACTGGTCGGTGTTGAGATGAAACTCAAACAGCGCATGGTGCTGCTGTGTGCCGTGCTCTTCTTGCTGGGCTTGGCTAAGATCTTCCTGCTGGATGGAGGTGAAGGGTCTGCAGCCAGCAGACGGGATCTCAGAGCGTTTCGCAAGGTGAAAGCACCAAGTTGATCTATGTCCACAGGGTGAGTAGATGTGACATGTATCGTTACACACTGTGTCTCTGTCTCACACCTCAAATAGATGGAAGCCGGCCTTTCTCTGTCCCGAGGAGCTCGTCTCACTCACACCCTCCAGTCTCCCTGGGAGATAGCGAGCCAGTGGGTCGGCCCGAGAGAGGTTTACCCGGAGGAGACGCCGGAACTGGCTGCGGTGCTGACTGCCCTCAGCACCGCAAAGATAGAACGCGCCGACGTGGGCTACAAGGGAACGCAGCTCAAAGCCCTGCTGGTGCTGGATGGGGGACAGAAAGTGGTCTTCAAACCTAAGAGGTACGATGTTTTCAAAGGTACAATGACCCACTCAGACACCCCCGACTGAATACGTGATGCTTCAAGGATGTCGTTGTGGTCGTCACTCAGGTACAACAGAGACTACGTGGTGGAAGGAGAGCCCTACGCAGGCTACGACAGACACAACGCAGAGGTGGTGGCTTTCCACCTGGACAGGTGCGTCAGTCTGCGTCAGTCTGCGTCAGTCTGCGTCAGTCTGCCGTCTGCCGTGAATTCCAGGACGGGTCGGGTGTCATGTGCGGTCTGTGCTGTGTGTGTTCAGGATCCTTGGATTCAGGAGGGCGCCTCTGGTGGTTGGACGGTTTGTCAACCTGCGCACAGAGATCAAACCTGTAGCCACAGACCAGTTGCTCAGCACCTTCCTCATGCAGGGTCAGTGGCCTCCTCACACACAAAGCCAAGTGTCAGTCAGTGTGCTCTTCTCATCCAATCTGTCATGTATAATCAGATGTAGCCGTCAGGAGACGCGGTTGAAGTGTTTTCAGGAAGGATTTACTGTGATTAACAGTTTCGCAGATAAGCAACATCAAAACTGCCCCCTTCCTTTGTATTTCCAGCTTTGAACTGGTTGTGGAAACTTACATTTTGACATTCACACCCACCCACAGCTGGTAGCCATGACACATGGTTTCTTTTTTCTTCACTTCGCCCGATGTGAACTCTGTGGTTTGTGTGTGCGTGAAGATCCTGAAGCCTCTGAGTGTTTTCTGCCTCCACAGCTCCACTCTGTGTCTCCTCTCCAGCATCTCTTTGACTAGATCTTGTCTTTTGTTCAGGTAACAACACATGCTTCTATGGAAAGTGTTATTACTGTCGGGAGAACGAACCGGCATGTGCAGAGGGAGAAATGATGGAGGGATCACTCACCATGTGGCTGCCAGACGTCTGGCCCTTGCAGAAACACCGTCACCCGTGGGGACGCACATACAGAGAAGGGAAACTGGCCAGGTGGGTGTTAAGAGTGGCCTCAGCAGTGGTTTATCAGCTGGTGGGTAAATGCTTATAAAACGGAGATTTTCAAGAGGTGAGAGTTGATTCTTTCTGACTAAAGTGTAAAGAAAAATATTCAAAGTGAAACGTGAAATGTGAAAAACCACAAACAGAAAACATCAGCAGAGATTTCCTGCAGTCTGACCACACACACATTTGAAAATAAGTCTCCTGTCCGTTATCATTCACTAAGAGCAGTAATGTCATGACGCCCACAGGTTCTGTCCTGGAGATGATGATCATGACACATTTCAGTCACGCTGTGGTCTTTGAAGGTCCAAATGTACAGTTTCGGCATGTTTTCATCTTATCTGTGACACCAAGCAACAGGGACTTTAGCTGTTCAGTCCTGAAAGTATGAGCTGTCGCCGTTGTTCTCTGTTTAGGTGGGAGTATGACGAGAGTTACTGCGAGGCTGTGAAGAAAATGCCCCCATACGATGCAGGGCCCAGGCTGCTGGACGTCATCGACACGGCCATATTCGATTATCTCATTGGGAACGCCGATCGGCATCATTATGAGAGTTTCCAGGATGATGGCGGCGCCAGCATGCTCATCCTGCTGGACAACGCAAAGAGGTAAAAAGAGATTAAAGCGAAGGTGACAAGCGTAACTTGTCACCGCACGGGAGTGGGACTGGGAATGATGTCAACCTGCAGAGAGGGAGAAATTCATCTCCATTTATGAATTGTATGTTCATACATGTCCTTTCTATTTGTTGACAAATGATCCTGCTTTTGAGAAAACCCACTCTCCCACACTAACCCATGAATTGTGAGACAGAAAGTACGTTAACAGGCAAACTGCAAGAACTCCTTTAACTCCACCAAAACGACTTCAAAGTTGACTCATGTCAGCCAGGCATCCTCCTCTGGTGTTACTCACTATTTTCAAGAATCAGCCACATCTTCCTGCACGGATGTGACTGAGACAGACGCTTTTCCTGGGCATGAGGAACGATTACCATCAGTCACTGACGTGGCTGCACATCTAAGATTTTACACAGCACACCCACTCACCACAGTTTTATAGTGTTATCTGGTGTGTGTGTGTCTGGTTTATTCGATTTGTTCCTGATGTGATGCTTCAGCTGTAGTTGATTTCAAAGTGCTCTGCCGGGTAACCTCCCGCTGAGGTGTGAGTTGTTATTGACTGGATCAGCCAAATCACTTTATACACACAGCTCAGCCTCCAGTTGGAGTCAAACAAGGTGACTCATGGTTCAACGGGGAGTGACAATGACAACCGGAGCACCTTCAGAAAGTTGACCCAGAGGCACTGAAGGACTGAAGCCGTGTGCAGCTACCATGTTTTACTGGCTTCAGGTTTGAATTGTGTTTTTGTTTCTGCTCCTGTGTGCAGCTTTGGGAACGCCGCTTTGGATGAACGAAGTATCCTCGCCCCTCTCTACCAGTGCTGCATGTGAGTACTGTGATAAGCGTTGAATCTTGGCTCACTGTGAAGTCTCATATCAATGCTCTGTCCTCCCTCTGCTCCAGGATTCGTGTGTCTACGTGGAACAGGCTGACCCTGCTGAGAGGTGGATCTCTGAGCTCGGCGATGCGCCAGGCTCTGGCCTTTGACCCGATTCACCCAGTGCTGGCTGAGCCACACCTCACAGCCCTGGACAGGCGTTTGTCTGGCATCATAGCAACGGTCAAGCAGTGCATTCAGGCACAGGGCCCCGATAACACACTCATAGAGGACCGAATGAACCTCCCCCATGCATAGTAACAGCCAGGACTGATCCTCGGAGAGTGGCAGGAAAGACCAATCCGCTCTCGTCTCCTGGGTGAGCGTGCAGCTCTACAGGGTGGAGCAGTGGCTGTGACTCAGCAGTTTTAACTGTGACGAACCTGAACGGCTTCTTTCAAAGAAAGTGTCGGGGCGATCGACAACCATGAACTTATCCTCAGGACTGCTGTGCACTGTCAGACAGAATGTGACGGAAGACCTGCACCAACCCGACTACTGGCTGTGACAACACTCCGCTTTGTGCCAAATATGCCGTCCCTGTCTGCCTCATCCTCATTGGTCAGATGGGAGGAAGGATAGAGGGATGTAGACACTAAGAACAGGAGGGAAAACTAGACACTGTACCAGCTGTTTCCATGGAGGAACTGAACAGCTGCATGTTGGTCTGAGAGTTGACTGGTTCCCAGTTCAAATCCAGTTTAGAGCTGAAAATAGTTTTGACTTTGATGAAAGTAGCAGCAGTGTGTACATACTTCAGCAAGCAGTAACATAGACGTATGAGACAACAATCTGTCTTTGTGGACTTTAGAATTACATAAACACAAGTGTGTGTGTGTGTGTGTGAGTGTGGGCGTGTGTGTCTCCTACTGTGCCAGAAATATGAAAGCTACTGAGATAACAGACGGGTCAGGCAGGTCTGCTGTGGGTTCTTGTCCATTAAACTGATCTATTTAAATGTGTCCTCCATGTTCTCCACTAACAACAATCCAGTCACTCGTTGACATTTGCTCTAACTTGTTTGCCAGCAGCGGTGTCATTGCCACATTACTGTACTTTTGATTTGTGTTTTGATGACTGTTTTGACCCCCCCCCCCCCCCCCCCCCCCCCCCCCCCCCCCCCCCCCCCCCCCCCCCCCCCCCCCCCCCCCCCCCCCCCCCCCCCCCCCCCCCCCCACACCC
>CAAKHB010005472.1:35439-45706 GCA_901007665.1 Aeoliscus strigatus
AAGCATTGGACACAATGTTATGAATAAGCCGGTACCCCGTGGCAAGATGGCCGCGGTGTGGCGACGTCGCTCTCCGTTGGCCAGCAGCGCCAGTGAGGAATCTAGAACTTCTATATATGTTTATGTCTGAGATTACCGATGTCTGAACATGTCTGACCTTAGAGATGTTCTGGGAACTTCAAGGTCACCTTTCAGCTCTCAGGAGAAATTGGATGGACTTGGAAAAACATCAGAGACAGATTGGTTTAAGAACTTTACAGGGCGGCTTTCCAAAGCTCCCTGCTTGTCCGCCGATCTCCAGCTGATGCTGTCACTTCCTCTTGGATCAGCGACATCTTGTCCTTCCCCTGTGTCTTGTCGTAGGAAGGTGCCCCCCGCCCACCACACACACACACACACACACGTTCTTCAGCTGAAAGATAAAATGGATTGATTTGGGTTTGGCCCATGTGCAGCGTCAGTCTACAGCTTCATGGATTCAGAGGTGAACGTCACAGTTTCACACGTCCATGAAAATACATGTTTAATGATGGAAAAATAATAGAAATACAAAAAAGGAAGGGAGTCTGGAGGAATCTGTATCTCATCGATTTCCAGTGATTTTCCAGTGATTTTCCAGTGAAAGCTTTGGGAAATTCCTAAAAGCCTCATGATAGTTTGAGCAGTTTGGCTGCTATTTTAGGAACGAGATGGAAGGAATGCACACAGCGCAAGTTCAAACCTGAAAAGGAAAATCACAGTGACAGACTGAACTTTGGGCGACTTCATGAAACAGCAGGTGCACACACACACACACACACACACACACACACACACACACACCAGTGACTTGCAGTCAGGGGAGGCCGGTGGGGCTGCGCGTCCTCCTGCCATCATAAAAAATGTAAAATGTGAAATGTGAAAAATAATATTTTCCATTAAACTAAACCAGTTTTAGATGATTTTTACCCAAAATCGCAGCAAGTCAAGTGCAGCATCCACTTGTTTTTGCTTCCCAAATGGAGGACTGTAGATCTAGACTCAAACCATGTTCAAAACTGGACTTTCAAACTTTAAAAACTGAGGGATGATCAGGAACATTTCTACTACTTCTACTGCTTTTGACCAAAATGAGCGGCGCATGGACTTATTTATGAGTAAAGGTCAGACCAACATAATGTGTTTGTTATGTTGACTGATCTTTTTGGTGCGTTTTTTTTTTTGTGCATGTGTAACGATGCTGACATGAGACTTGAAACAACAATCAAATGTTTGTAGATCAGATCGGGATCAAGTCCGTGAAGCAGACATGAACCTCACCGACACACACGTCACTGACAGACACACACACACACACACACACGGTGACGTGGTTCACGTGTTGTTGTTTTTTGTTTGTTTTCAACAGGGGTGTGACGTATGACGACTGTAGACAAAACAATCACAGACACATTTGCATCAGTGTGAGTATCTCAAACCCCTGTTGGATGAGCTTTGTTGAGTGTGTTGTACTTCTTTTTGTACTTTTGCTTATACAGTATCTTCCTGTTAGATATCAACAGCTCCATAAAGCTGTGAGTGTGTCATAAATATCCCATTTCATCACGTCTGCTGCCTCATCCTGTCATAATCTCATTAGTATCCGGTCCCCGGTACTGACTTCTACTGCCGAGCCACAGCTGGAAGAGGGCAGTCCAAAAAACACACAAATAAGATTCCAACAATCACCAGAGAACACACACGCTGCTGCATGTGCCCGATCACGTCTGAGTTCTCCCAGGTTCCATGAGGATTTGGGGGCGGACGCCCTGCACCCCAGCTTTTCCTTTTTGCCCTGCGGATGTTTCTGGTGACTCCTCTGTGACGTTCCCTCTGACCACTGGCTGACGGTTCAGTCCTTTGTACTACTACTACGACGACTTGACTTGACACATTTACTTTTATGTAATCGTACGTTCACTCCTTACGTCAAGCACAGATGCTGCGTTGGCCCGATCACCCCCCCCGATCACCGCGGTGAAGGACGTAGACCTTCAGATGAGCGCTGCAGCTGTTGTCGGCAGGATGTTTGTTTCGGTTAATGTAGGACTGGGACTAAATAGTCACCCAATAATCTGAGGTGAAATCTACAAACAACTGCTCCTGGTATGTGAAAGACGCTGTGGATTACACAGACTGGGGCAGCAGTCTGTGTACGGTACGGCGGTAAACATGTCTCTTCCTTTGGGCCACGCTGCTCCTTCACTGACTGACTCGGATGACGGCTGTGAGCTGAAAGCCGTTCAGGGAAAGTTCCCCCTTCTTCCTGTTTACACAGAGGACAGTGTGATACCAAGTCTGCTTTCTTTTCTCGGTGAGAGACGTGACACGTCACAAAGTCCTGTTAGCACGCCAGACAGACTCTGACAGGCGATAAAGGCACAGGGTGTGATGCAACGGCTGCTCCGGCACTTTCAAAGCGTGGGCGTGACAAAAACAGTGATGCAAGCAGCTCTCAGTTTCTCTCACGGAGCAGTTTCCTGTTCAGCAGGTCAAGGTGAACAGGTGAGTGGAACGCAGTCTGACCCCGACACTCTGACTGTTTCAGTCACACTGTTGGTGTTTTGATTGACACGTGAACTGATCCAAGGGGTTGTACATTTTATAGACATTTTATATATATGTATACATATATAAAAGTCGTCCTCAGATGACCCCTCCACTGTTGCTTCCCGTCATTCTTATTCTCCAGCTCTGCTCGTCTCATCCCCCCGGCTCCTATTTTCTCACTCACCCCCCAGAATCCCCTCATATAGGTGCACGTTGGTAACATGCTCAGGGTGGGGGGCAGGGTGCTGCCATGTTGATGGAATCAGAAAATGCAAATTTCTGTTTTTCCTCTTTGCCTTTTGCTTGTGATAACAGCATGAGCCAAGGAGCTGTGAACTGTTCCTGTTGGAGTGAAACTAAAAATGCAACAAAAGAAAACAAACCTCCCTTCAAATTCTCTCTGCTGCAGTTTGCCTGTGGAAATCCAGAGCTAAAAATAGTATGTCTGAGATCATCACAGTGACAGCGACAAAGAAATACACGTGAGAAGAAATAATTGTGTCATCGAGAATCCAACTTACACAATTCAGGAGTGCACGAGTGTGGTTGCCTGAGCAGGTTTAGTTCTGCTGCTTCCAGCATCAGTGAATCCTGCTACGTAATCAACAGCAGCGAGTCGACAGAGTCAATGTGGAGCCAGCTCCAGGTGGGCGTGGCTGACCGGGATTCTCTGGGGCCTTCCTGTTTGCATTTTATTGCAACGTGCCGGGTGTGTGGGATCATGTGTGGGAAGACGTGGGCAATAAAAGGAAACAATGCAAGTGCCTCCGCTATCAGTCTGCAGCATGGAGGGACAGCACGCAGAACAAGAGCACACACTTGTAGAGGTGGAGAGGGAGAACACACACTCGGATGGAGTTTATTGGCAAAAAACATCAGCCAGCACCTGCACAGGCTGTTTGAAGTGCGTCGTAGCTCTGTTGGCGGTGACGTGTTTGATTGTGGTGGCACTGGTGGCGTGCCTCTGTTTTGTTTTGTTCCCACCTCGCAGCCAGGTAAGCGACTCGTCGCCGCACCGATGGAGACGAGTCGGGCCGACGTCCTGCTAAAGCTGCATGTCTGTGTGTGATCTGCCTGTAGGATGCTGGACCGTCACGTGACACAGCAAAGGTCAACATCAGCCGCTCGCTGCAAAGTAAGCATCACTTTGGTGGTTTTCATTCCTGTCAATGTCTTGAACACTGATGGTCTGTCCCGGGGAGCGGGATCCCGCTTTCTGCAGCTCATCCTGTGGTTTCTGCCTTTTTTTTTTTCTTGTCAAAGGGATTTTGGTTCTCACCCTGACAGAAGGGGTTGTATTGTGCATTCTGTAAATAGCATGGAGACAACTGTAACTTGAGATGTTGGGAGATACAACCAAATTAACGTTTAACTGAATGGAACTCCTCAGGGAGCGAGGAAAGGGGACGATATGACATCTTCACGGTGGATAAAGCTGCGACATACGTAATCTACGGGTGGGTGGCGGTCTCGTGTGCCACCAGCGAAGAAGTTATTCTCCTGCAGACGTGGAATACAAGCGACAGAGAACTCCAAAGGAGGCCGAGCGAGGCGGACACGTTCTTTTTTGTGAAGGTCAAACTGGTCAACAACATCACAATAAGCCTGAAGTTCAGCTGTGAGTTTACAGACAGCTTCTTCCTGGTTTCTGAACTGTGATGGAACCAGCCCAACAGTGATGTCAGGGCTTCATGTTTGTACATATTCGGCTGCAACCTGCCGCTCTGCATGTCACACACTTCTCTGTGTCCACATGCAAGAGTTTCATGAAAAGAGAAGAGGTTTCATGTCGGTATGTGAGCTGAAAGGAGTGGGCGTGGGCGCTTTCAAGTGTCAACACATCAAAGAAAATGAAATGTTTGCTCTCATTTCATTATGTCAGCAGGGAAAGTATAATAGGAATAATAAAACATGAGTAATTTCTCTGGCTAAATGACATTCATGACAATTTAATTGTATATTCCCACTACGACAAGTCGACAGGTAGTTGCTCACCAGCAGTGATTTTTGTTTTGGCACTCACGCCACAGATGATGTTTTCAGTTCCAGACTGACATATTTAGTCATTTTCATCTCTTGACGTTCATCGATGACAAGGGCTGCTTGAATGACATCTGATATTTAATGTTCTGTTTGTTTTGGGACATTTCTTATGTGTACTCAACTCTAAAAAGCCAAACAACAACTTTGCTTCCGGAGGCTGTTGAAATGTCTGTACGGACGATATGTGTTCAGGAAGTGCTGAATGACGATTTTCTGAAGTCGGAATGAAAGATGAACGGATGTTCAACATTCAACATTTTCATTTGTAAAGTCATTGAAATGTGTGTATGCAGAGTTTTCATTTTCACTGGAGGAGATTTTTCTAAGATTCTAACTCACTGTTTGTTTGATCACCTGCATTAACTGGACTACTGTGTGTCAGTAAATTTGTACTTTGAACAGTGGCCGTGTGTGTGGTGTGTGTCATTGCTACGTCCAGTGAAAGAAAGTCTGAACCTTTTTATTCGGAATGTTTAGTCATAAAATGCCAAACACACACCCACATTCTTGCTACTCCACCTTGTCCTGATAAATACTCTCTGCTGTACATATTTGCGGTCGGAACAGGGAGCAAAAACATTCACAGTCACCCGACACACAATTAGGGTCACGCCACGTCCCTCACCGGGCAACGAGACTTTTTCACGTGTTGCATGTCGTGTGAGATTCCAGTGGCAGATTTTCACCCATTCACATTCACTGGTACAAGGTTCTGCTAACACACATTCACACACTGATGACGCCGCGATTCGAGCTTGTGTGTCGCTCAAGAACCTTCGACAAGCGTCTTTATCGCCCAGTCGCCCAGAAACCGTTTTGTAGGATCTGAACCACAAACCAACAACAAATGACAGACGACACACAAATGTTTGTCTTTGACGGCTCATGTCGTTGTCATCATTGTCACGTTCACTCTCTCTCTCTCTCTCTCACACACACACACACACACACACACACACACACACACACTGTCATGACTCATTTTGATTTCCTAATTGGAAAACATTTCTAGATCTCATCCAATTCAGTTCAGTTCAATTCAGTTTTATTTGTATATCCCAACATCACAACTGTCTCGATGGACGTTCCAGTCAGTCTTTTACAACAGAGGATGTGGCCTAAAACCTGATTGAAAGACCTCAAGTAAGTTGTTCATATTTAAAAAGTCACACAGCGGTTTGTCTACTATTTTCTCAAAGATCTTTGAAAGAAAGGGGAGGTTTGATATCAGTCTGCCATTAGCTCCCGGGACAAGGAGTGTGGTACGTAGCCTAACGATGCTAATGATGCATTGAATGTGTCCAATAGGTCGTTGCTAACTAAAGGAAGACTATGTTTGAGTATTAGTGTTATGGAAAAGTATGTATCAAGAAACTTAAAATAAAAGAAAATGTATTTGTCATTTTAGTCATAAAATACCAAACACACACACACACACACACACACACACAGTCACACACAAAAGGAAACCGCCCAAGAGCTCATGTGCATTTATGTAACATGTTTCAGACAGATATTTCATTCATTACTTCATTGTCACACACCCACATTCTCGACACTCTACCTCGTCCTGACAAATTCTTTCTGCTGTAAAATATTTGTGGTCGGAAGAGGAAGGAAAAAAAACGACACACACACAAAGAGTCCTGCAGCAACAGATTTACACCGGGTCACACCGAGTTTGGCCAGAGACTGTTCTCCAGTTCATTGAGAAAATGCTTATTTATTGTGGCGTATTTTATCCCTGCTGAGAAGTGTATGTTGTCCTCGGGTTTCTCCAGGCCAGGGCGTGCAGTTTCTCAGGACATTTTTCTCTCTTTCACAGTTCTTATGAATGCTGGATTTTCAGCGTCATGTGGTAACGGTGTTGTTCGGCGTGGCACAAATAAAATCTGACTTGACTTAAGTGTCACATGTGCCACTTAGGATGGATTAAGTGCATAAACATACAAAATGTAGCATTAAAACAGATGAGTTCCCAACTCTCATTATTGACATGACATTATTCAAATTCATGTCTAATGTGCTGATTGTGTCAAATGAAGCTCTCGTTCATGTCCTCTCTCATTCTCAGGACAATCAGCCGACCACCTCAGTCCGATAGCACCATCATTGTTCAATTCGTTCTCTCTCTCTCTCTCTCTCTCTCCACTTCCCTGTCATTCCCAGGTTCAGCTGTAATTAATTGTCTGTCATGTTTTATGGACGTGGACATTATGACAAAGTCTCTGTGCCCATTGACTGCTGCTTGTTTGACATCCTGAGCAATTACCACCCGTTACACCACTACATTCTATATACTGTGTTAATGGGCCATTCATTTCACAGTTGCAGTGGAACTTGCTAGACCTACAATGCAGAGATGCTCAGTATCGAAATGATACCTCAAATGAGATTTGTGTCATGTGTAACCAACACGTCCGTCTTCTGAACATCAATCAAAGTGCGATCCGGGAAAAGTATAAGTGTTCCGGAGGAAGGTGTGGGCCCTCCTGCTTGATCCTGCTAGTAAACGCTTCTCTCAGAGATAGAACCTCACACGTCTAAGCGCACACTGCCGCTACAGTGAAACTGAGTTCATCGCTCTTGAAATCACAACCTATGCTGCACACGTGGGAGGAAGGAGCTACTTTTTCACTTGTGCATTTGGGAAAGTCTGTGGTGGACCACCGTACGTCACACAACGTTCGTTTTTCCATCCATACAACAGTCCATCGTGTGCCTCCGATCAGCTTCACATTTCCCCCCACCAGTGTGTGTGTGTGTGTGTGTGTGTGTGTGTGTGTGTGTTCTGATCGTCTCTTTGTGCTGTTTCGGTAGTTCACGCCCACAGTCCCTCCACTGCCATCCATTTCATCTACTGATACAGCAGGGCTTTGTTTCCACTGCGGCAGGCAAACATCCCCTTTACAGGTCAGCTGACTTCCTGTGTTCATGCCTGATAAAGGGGACAGGTAAATAAATGGTCCATTCCCTCCGTCAACCCACATGCACACATTTGGGTGTCATCAGCCTGGCACGGCTTTGCTGGCATGGTCTGTTTCTGTGTAACTGAAGTTTTTTCACCAAGAAGTGTCACATGTCAACTTTTCTGAGGTGGGGGTAAACTTCTTTATCATTTGAAACGCTCAGTCGGAAGGAGTTAGTGGGTCCCACAGTAATTCCCACATTGAAAGTGAATGTCCAGTCACCGCTGTACCATGTTCTACCCACCAGCTCAGATCCTGCTGTAGCCTGTGATACAGACACGGTCCCATGCCCCCTCTCTCCACTGTCGTCAGTAACTCCTGCCAGCGTCTGTTCAGGCGACACTACTTCTGTCATAGTTTTATAGTCGTGTATAGTCTTGATGTACTTACTGTGAACATCCCAACCATTGCAACTGCAAATATTGTTTTGGTCACTCCCATTATTTGTGTTTGGTCACACAATAAGCATAATCTGTATCTCCAGAGCTTTCCCAGGTGCTCTGTTACTTAATCACGTTCTCATAGCACATGTAGGAAAGTCCACATTTCCACATTTCCAGCAGAGATGATCAGGTAGTAACCTCACCTAGAGTCTAAGAGGGGGTAAAGTAGAAGGACACAGGATAAGGTTTATCTAAGGATAAACATCCCTCTGGCCTCCCTGATACGTTTCCCAGAGTTTGCTATTATTCTCCTCCATTCGTTCTCATCTAGTTCACGTTCCAAATCCCACTGAAATCCCAATTAAACACCTCTGCTCTGTGGGATGTGTCTGGTAGCTCCACAAAGTCCCTTAAAGGCTTTGTCATGTGTGTAAATTGTCTTTTTCTGATACGATGTTTAATTTGGAGATATCTCCCGATGTTTGTTGTTCTTTTTCATGTAATGAAAAGTTTCCATTCTTAACTTCTCTGTGGAAACGACCTCTTCTTCCAGCCTCACCCCCGGCAGTTTCATTCTAAGGATAAATAACAAAACAAAAAATAAACACAACAACAACAACAACAACAAAATCCATTATGGCACATGAGTCAAGACCTTAAAGTGAAACCTGATGATGTGACCATGTTATAACCAAACAATAACAATAACTAGCTGCAGCCTTTGGGTTTCAGTAGTTAATGTGTTTGGGTGAGTGTTAAATTACATTTAAAAAGCAGTTTTCTGTGGCTCCTACATACTAATGCCTTGAAACTACAGTGCATTCTGTTCACTGTTTATATCGTAACTTTCAGATTAACTTTCCTTCCTTTTTCCCTTTTTCTCTGTCACAGCAGGTCAGCCACCCACTCAGTCTGCTCCCGCCGCTTCAAGTTTCTTCCCGTTACAAGGGAGTTTCTCTTTGCTGCCGTCACCAACTGCTCGTTGATGGGGGAATGTAAGATTGGGAGATATAGATAGATTGTTTTTAGATTTAGATAGATTTAGTTATTATTTTATTTATCTCCAAGAGAAATTCACATTACCAGCAGCATGGCAAGAATATGTATACTGTATATATACATACATACATATATACACACACACACACACACACACACACATATGTATATATGTATATATGTATATGTGTGTGTGTGTGTGTGTGTGTGTGTGTATATATATTTATACACAGTCGTATGAAAAAGTTTGGGCACCCGTGAGCATTTTCAAGATTTTCTTTTATAAATCTTTGGTTCTTCGGATCAGCAATTTCAGTTAAATATCATATAGCAGACAAACACATTTATATTTGAGAAGTGAAATGATGTTTATAGGATTTACAGAAAGCGTGCAATAATCACTGACCCTTGACCTACATACACTGGTGAAGCCAGTCATGAGAAAGGGTATTTAAGGTGGCCAGTTGCAAGTTGTTCTCCTCTTTGCATCTTCTCTGAAGAGCCTCAAAACAACTGTCAAATGACCTGAAAACAAAGATTGTTCAACATCACGGTTTACGGGAAGGATACAAAAAGCTACCTCAGAGATTTCAGCTGTCAGTTTCCACTGTGAGAAACATAGTAAGGAAATGGAAGACCACAGGCACAGTTGTAGTTAAGGCCCGGAGTGGCAGTCCAAGAAAAATCTCAGATAAACAGAGGCGAAGGATGGTGAGAACAGTCAAACTCAACCCACATACCAGCTCCAAAGACCTACAACATGATCTTGCTGCAGATGGTGTCACTGTGCATCATTCAACTATTCAGCGCACTTTGCACAAGGAGATGCTGTATGGGAGAGTAATGTGGCAGAAGCCTTTTCTGCGCACATGCCACAAACAGAGTGGCTTGAGGTGTGCTAAAGCACATTTGGACAAGCCAGCTTCATTTTGGAATAAGGTGCTGTGGACTGATGAAACAAAAATTGAGTTATTTGGACATAACAAGGGGCGGTATGCATGGCGGAAGAAGAACACAGCATTTCAAGACAAACACTTGCTACCCACAGTAAAATTTGGTGGTGGTTCCATCGTGCTGTGGGGCTGTGGGGCCAGTGCAGGTACGCAGGTCGCATGGATTCCAGTCAGTATCAGCAGATACTGACGAACAATGTTCAAGAATCAGTGACAAAGTGGAAGTTGCGCCGGGGCTGGATACTTCAACAAGACAACGACTCTAAACACTGCTCACATTCTACTAATCAGGCATTCATGCAGAGGAACAAGTACAACGTTCTGGAATGGCCATCTCAGTCCCCAGACCTGA
>CAAKHB010005473.1:0-10785 GCA_901007665.1 Aeoliscus strigatus
TTTAGTCTAGCCAAGTCTTTTATGCAATGGGGTGCTTTTGTAACGTCTCTACTCTCCATTTTGTACACAGTACCAACTTTTGTGTTATCAATAGCGCTTAGAATAATTACAAATTTCATACATGCATTCAGGTGCTTGGTACCGATGCATCAAACCTAAGAAAGTCATCATACAATGTGTGTACTGAAACCCCCCCCCACATACCTTATTTGTGTACGATGGTATGTGTGTCATGGTGCTTATTCACACTACCACTTTTACACTACTGCTAAGTAATGTGACGTAGAAAGTCTTTCGTTGCGCTCCGTCTTATTTTGAAAAGGTCCGACCGGATGTGCTGAGCAGCATCTGGGGCAGCTGACGACGGTGTCAGTCAGTAGAGCTGAGGAGCCGCTGCTGAGCGGAAAATCGCTGGAAAAGGCTTTTAAATTGGCACCAACAGTGGGATTGCTTCTTCAAAAAAGAAATAAAGAAACTCTCAAAGCGACTATAGCAGCACAGGTAGGTTTACACCGACGTTTTTAATTTTAACTTTTTTGTGTGTGGATGTGGACTAATTTGCTAACATTAGAGCTAGGGGGCTAACGACAAAGTTAACTTACTTCCCGGTGGGAGGAGGCGGCTAGTATTCATCTTAATTAAATTAAACTGAGGAAATTAAAACACAAAATGCGATTTGGTTGAATTATTGACACAAGTATTACCGAAGCAAGTTTAACATGTTGACGTATTGGCGGAACACTGTAAATTAAAAGTCATCTGAATGTAAGTGATTGCTAGCATTGAATGGTATTTACAAAATGTGACGGTAGTTGGACTCAGTTGGACCGAAACTGTTCTTGCGAACAGTTTGTTTAGTTTTACCCTATAAGTAATGGTAATGAAGGGCGGGGCGGCTTTCACAAGGAAGATAAACCCCTGGTTCTTGTCATATCAACCTGAGGGTTTACTCACAGCTTTACTAACATTTTCCGTGACTGAGGAGGCTGAATGCTGCTGAGTTCTGCTTTCATTTGCGCAGTGGCAGCTGACTGCCAAGTCCCTTTATACACACACACACACACACACACACACACACACACCAACAAATATTAAATGCCTCATATCAGGATCCTTGCTGTCATTTTGTTACCCACAGCAGGAACTTCTCCCCTGTCAGTGGAAGCCTTCAGCCATGCAGCTGCATACTTCACATGCCCTCAAAGACAAGAAGGATATCTGACATCTCTGTGTTTTTTTTGTTTGCTAGTGTTGCCTGGGTGAATTTTGTAATATGAACTTATTGCACAGGAAGAGAAACATGTTAACCATAGAAATGAAAGTCCAGTTTTGACGTTTCTCTGCATTTAAGAAAAAGACTTCTGTTTTGGTGCAGTCCAAGCAGATGAATGAATGAATAATATAAGTGGACCCTCCCTACAGCAGAGGGTTTTCCACAGAAAAAAGAGGACATTACGTGTCTGTCAATGACGCCAGGATCCCCCCTTCCCTGTCATATAATCCTGAATTTCCCTCCATTATTCTCACGTCCATGCTCTGGCATGTCCAGTGGAAAATGCCTGAACATGTGGAACAAATGCCATTGTCCCTCCATGACCATGGAGCAAGTGTTTTGGGTTTTTTTTGTGTTTGTTTCTTTTAAGCAGGCAGGTCAGTGGCATGTTGAGGCCACACTCGATCTGTATGTGGTCTTTGACAAATATCAAGGCTGAAATGAAAAGTTTCTGCATTTAAAAGACGTATTGTTGTGAGAGCTGCAGTGCTGTGTCTGTAGAGCCCACATGGAGGAGGAGGGCAGAGGTGATAGACTGACAGAGAAACTCAGGGTCTTGACCTGAACTCGCAGTGGAAGCCTGTGACATTTGACATAAATTTCTCTTTTGCTCAAGAGAGGAAAACAAGTAAAATGGTTGACTGTAGTTTAAATTTTATAATCTCAGTTGGGATTTAGCAATGTCCTGCTGTGAAATTGCAATATTGAAGCCATACATCAACTCAGCTGGGCTTGTTTTATGCAACAAAAGACGGAAGTGGAAACATAACTACCTCTTGATAAGGGAAGAAATGACATGAGAAAATTTCATGCAAGGACACTGGCGGAGTTGTGTGCTCAAAGTGTTTGAGCATGTAGTATTTATTTTTAAACCCTTATTATATGTCCGTGAGCAAATTGAGATTAATGTCACCTTGCTCTGTGCTGTTGATAAGACTGTGACCACTCTGTTTTGTCTGCTCAGTCATGGTTTTCAGACACTAACGCGGACACACTTTGAGGTCAGAGCGTGCACTAGCCTGCCAAACATGAACTTACGTCTGTAGCCGCTGTTGTTTATGGCTCTTCATCTGCGTTCATGACACAGGTTACAGAAACATCAGCTAGTCAGTGATTCATTTTTGGTTATTAAATATCTATTCCACAAAATGAGATGTTATGTGCTTTAAACTGAATATGAAACTTTGGTTTGATTAGTCTCAGTGTAAGTGAAAACCTAATTGAATACTCATTCATGTTTTCCTCATTTCAGAAGAAACAAACTCTGGGTTTTTACTGAACCTGCTATCTGAAACAAGCCCCAATTCTCTTTCAGATGCTTTTCAGATGCTTTCCTTCTGAATCACCTCCTACAAATCAAAAATATAAAACATTACAGATTTGTTGTTCTCTTAAAAAAACATAATGAGTGTGGGAACTAACTTCACATGCCAAAGGTTAAGTTAAAGCACGATAGCATGATGGAGCAATGCATTTTCCTCCCCATTTGTATCTGGAAAGGAACCAAATTCCATCATGCTGAGTACATTCAGCCTCGAGTGGATATCATTGTTGTCTTTGATTACATAATCACTAAGCCTGTAATCTACAACCCCCCTGTTCAACCAAGCTGAAGGAAAATGAGTCCACAGCCGTGATAACATCACAAAGTTTGTGTTCAACAATGTGTTGACCAAAACAGTGTGTGATAGTAATTAATTTATCTTACATTGTCTGCATACTTGTTTCTTTTCTGTGTTTTTGGCCCGTGCATAGATTTAGATTTTTCCAGCGATCTCCTGTAGAGTTATGGACTGAGTGGACTTCAGACCTCCACTTCAGACCTAGTCAATAGCATTGTTTACCGTCCTGGGTAAGGCCACATTCAATTGTCTAACACAGTCCCTGTGGGTGCAGGTTTGTTCCTGTTCACGGTTCATAGTTTCAGAACCTGAGACAAGGTTTTTGCATCAGTCTTGTGGGAGGAACAGGTCATTTTCTAATCTAATCAGCCAGATCTTACATCAATATAGAATTTATTACTAAGACTAGAAATGTCAAATTCTAAAATAAATGTCAAATTTAATTGTGTCAATCTTCTCTCCTTGGTGGAGATTTTACAGTCGGTCTACAGTCGGTCTACCCATAAGCATTTAACATGGGACGCCTTGTTGCCATGTTTAGAGCAGATATTTGTGGCCTGATGATCCATGTGTCCCTCCCCTGTGCTGCAGCAGTGAATGAGGACCGAGGACAGCTGCTGGGGGAAAGAACGGACAAGAAGATCAGCATGTGCAGAGAGATGCACCTCTGATAGAATTAGAACTGATGTATCATCATGGTGAAGGACTACTGCCTGGAGAATAAATCAATCCATACCACATATTAATATTAATGAGGCTGCAGGAAGCTGGACTTTTGCCCAGTATACACAGTGTGTGTCTGAACCGGTGTGAGCAAGCTTGATGGTGTAACAAACTATACTGAAGTATGATCAGCTAAGTGGGGTCACTGTATGATGTATTTGAAATATGAAAAAACTTGAGGCGTACTTCAGGAACGATGACATCTGTTTGTGCGCACGTGGCTCAGCGGTGGGAGTGTGTTTGGTTGTTTGACTGACCCAATATTAAACTACAAACGCAGATGAAGAAGAAATTGTCCATGTGTCTCCCCATCCCGGCATGACCACAATACTGCCCTCTGTCCAGCTCCTGCCCTCCAGGGCACGGGCCACTGACCATTTGACCAACACACATACACACACACACACACACACTCCTCCGCTCACTGTCTCTTTCTGCTGAATGAGGCTCTGTTCACACTTGGCATGAAAAATCATCTTATATGACCAAACCGACAGCTGTGGGTTATGAAATATTTGTTTAAATACTGACATTAAAGTTAGTGTAATAAACTGTCAGAAGAGATACAATAAATAATAGAAGGGTGCCTGATGGAGAGCCTAGTCTTCATTTGAGCTCTTATTTATTCAGTATTTCACACTGGGGTGGGGGCTCCAGGATGGAGGCGAAGAGAAGGGAGGAAGAGGATGGAGGTGAGGAATGAGGAGATGAATAAAGAGACACTGTTGTTTGTGTGTGTGGGGGGGGGTGTTGAGTTTAAAATGATGGGTGTGAAGAGAGAAGAGGGGGAGAGCATTAACAGAGGACCGTCTGTTGTGGCGGTCGGAAGGAAGCGGAAGTTGCCGACTGTGTATCTCTTGACGGTTTGTCCTTGCTCTTTTAACGTTGCCCAGTGTCCGTGGAGGATCAGTGTTCTGCGATCCACTGGCTGAGTTTGTGTTGAGTCTAGTAAGGTGAAAGACGGCGGATCGCCCTCAGTCACTCTCCTTTCTCTGTGTTGGTCGTCAGGTTCATGTTCACCCTCTCCATGTTGTTTGACCCTCAAGCAGACGTCTGTGGAATGTTGTGACAGCATGATCATGTTGCTGTCTGTCAGCTGCTGGTTTCATAGCACATATAAAAAGAACAAGAGTGGTCTGATCTGAACAGGTTCTTTTTCCCTTCCTCTTTGCACTGTAGCAGCATTTTTAGTAGTTAGAGTCTTACTGTTTCGGGGTCAATGTTCTCTTTATGGTGTATGTGAAATTTAACTGCTAAAATGCAGTACCCGTTGTTGGAAATAATGGTGTTACATCAGGAGTCGCCAATGTTTGCAGGCTACAGCAAAGGTACCAAGTAATCCAAAGGGCTACCAGCTTGATACACACTTCTGAAAAGAACCAAATTGCACAGTTTAACTTTAATTAGAATCATTAACAGTGATTTAAGACGGTAGGAAACTGTAAAGTTTCAACGTGCAATACTTTATTTCTCTCAATTTCTGAAATAGGTTTATTTTCAAGTGACCACAGTGCTGTTTTTAGAAAATTGGCCCCTGTCTTATGTATTTATCCAGGAGTAAATAGTCACAATGTCAGGTTCTAATTTCAGTGTGTGAATTACTCTGTATTGCATGTATATGTAGGTACCATGTACCAGGAATCCTCGTCTTAATGTGTAAAACGAAAAGAAATTGAAAGAAATTATAAAATAATAATTATCCGGACCTTAAGAAATAATCAGTGATTTAGATTTTTGGTAAATGTTAAAGATGCTGTTAATTAATCAACGGAAACAACACTCAACATTTTTACATTTTAACTTATTTTGTCCTTTTTCTGAGCAGTGCGGTTACAGTAGTTATTTAAATTTTTGTTATATTTTATTTATTATGATTATTATTTTTTATATTATGTCTTTCAGGCCTGATAAACCAAGCGACCTTCAGGGCAGCAGCGATGTCAGGTTCTTACGACGGCTCCATGATCGACGTGTCCAGCGACAGCTTCTGGGAGGTGAGTGGCAGGAAGTCGTACGCATTTTCATTTGTCTTTAACTGTTCATTTGCAGCTCTTAATAACGGAATAAGCGTCTCCGTTCCATTCATCCATGTGCCTGGGCTTTGTCATTGATCGTCAGGTTGGTAACTACAAGCGTGCGGTGAAACGGGTAGATGATGGAAACCGTCTCTGTAACGACCTCATGAACTGTCTTCATGAGCGGGCGCGCATTGAGAAGTCCTACGCTCAGCAGCTCACAGAATGGGGCAAGCGCTGGCGGCAGCTCATCGAGAAAGGTGGGTACACAGCGAAAAGCACCGTTTCTCAGATTTTGCAGTATATGTGTTTTCCTACAATATGCACTGACAACAGATGCTCCTTAACGCTTGAAAGCATGAACATCGCAGATTGTTCACTCGTGAATAACCTGCGTCACAGGTCCTCAGTACGGCACGTTGGAGCGGGCATGGTCGGCACTGTGCACGGAGGCGGAGAAAGTGAGTGAGCTCCACATGGAGGTGAAAGCAGCGCTGATGGCAGAGGACTACGAGAAGCTGAAGAACTGGCAGAGAGATTCCTACCACAAACAGATGATTGGCGGCTTCAAAGAGACGAAAGAGGCTGAGGACGGATTCCGCAAGGCCCAGAAGCCCTGGGCGAAGAAACTCAAGGAGGTGAGGAATTCTTGAAAGACTAAAACAACAGTATGAATCTAACAGAGAGCTCAGACCTATTGAATAAACCTATACATACAAATCACAGTAAGTTAGTTTATGATATATCAATTATACGTCTTTGAATGAAAGATTGTACATTTCCATCAATACCATAAACGACAAAGAAAGTCACTGTCAGCAAGGAATTATTCCGCTCACTGACATTAGAATCAGTTTTACCCTTCAGTTCACATGATTACAAATGAATGACTCACCATTGTTTTCACTCGCCGACGAGCTGCTTACTCGACACAAGCACTTTTGTAACCTCTGCTGCTTTTAAATGAGAAACTATTGCTAAACACCATCTGCAGTGTGCCAACCAGCTATTTGCAGTTCTTTCGCTGTCAGCTTACAGGAAGGAAGTGGAGGGCTCGAAGGGATGCTGGCACCTCCCTGTAGTTCAAATGTAGGTGTTGTTAGTTTCTGTGCGTGTGCTGTGCACATCCATGACTTTCCAAAGCCACTTTGTTACCTCCAGGCCTCTTGCCCTCATATCCTGTGTGTGATGTCACCAGGGGGCTGCAACATCCTGGCCATTAAGCTGGGACATACCAAAACAGATTTGTTACCATAGTGATTTATTGGGACAAGTGGCGGAGGGGACTAATAGTGGAGGAAATGAGGCTTATTAACTGGACCAGAAAAGCTGTCGCAGCTGACAGAATGTCAATACAGATGCAAACATATATGTCTGACTGGAGTTGTAGGTCAGTGGTTCAGTGGGTGGACAGACATGTTGCTCACACACAAATAGAGGAACATTCGACTGCCTGTTATTTAAAAGTAGCTGTCCTGGCTGAGTGTCCTCCATGTGACCACGTGATGTGTGCGGTTGCTGTGGCTTTGGCAAATTGCACTAGTCAATGTCTAAAACATCTTCTAGAATCAGTCTGTTACAGAGCTGATGCCAATCTGTTTATGATACGATTCTAAGAAAACCGATTAGCATGGAGCACCAATTGAGGGTGATTAATGAAGGATTCCGACCAGTCTGATGAAATATCAGATATCAGTTACTGTTGTCAAAACATATGTCATTAATGACATGGATGGTGGATGAACCCACAGATGGAGACCATGAAGAAGTCCTACCACTCTGCCTGCAAGGAAGAGAAGCTGGCGGCCAGCAGAGAGACCAACAGCAAACTGGAGAGCAACAACAACCCTGAAGCTCAAAAGAAGCTACAAGAAAAGGTGGAGAAGTGCCAGCAGGAGGTGCAGAAGGTACGTGACACAACATTGTAAAATGTTCCCCTTTCTGCTGAGATGCCGTGTTGTTCCTCTAATTCTTCCATTTCATCCAGACTAAGGAACGTTATGAGAAATCCCTGGAGGAGCTTGACAAGTTGACCCCACAGTACATGGAGAACATGGAGCAGGTGTTTGAGCAGTGGCAGCAGTTTGAAGACAAACGCATTCGCTTTTTCCGAGAACTGTTGCTGGAGGTTAAACAGCACCTGGACCTTTCAACCAATCACAGGTCAGATGTGGTCCAGATACTCCTCGTCATCTCTCTGGGACAATGTGGAGATTTCAGACAGAAAGTCATTTCTTTCTGTATTGTCTCTACAGATTCCAGACTGTCTACCACACGCTGGAAGACACGGTGTCTGCGACCGACGCTGAAGAGGATTTAAAATGGTTCCGATCCAACCACGGCCCGGGTATGCCAATGAACTGGCCCCAGTTTGAGGTACCACAGTTCTATACTTGATTTATAATTGTAAACGTGATGGATACTATTCAATTTGCTGGTTTATTTCACTAGTGACTTAAATGTTAATCAACGTATAGGTGTGTGGTTTTAAGGCACACTTTACATCAGGTGGTTCTTCACCCCTGCGTCCTTGTACAAAGAAACAGAAATGGGATCATTAATTCTTGTTTTCACGTGTTCTACCAATACCAAATGGTCGTCGGGTGTCTCTTCCAGTGTCACTTCCCTGTGCCGATTTTCACTTGATTTTTGTCTTTTCTTCACAATTTCTTTTTCTTCTGCAGCATCCCATACATAAAATTTCTTTTGTTGTTCTTTTGTTGTTTAATGTTGTCAGTGTAACAGGTTGTTCCCGCGGATGGCTATCAGAAAAGTTAACCTGTAGCCAAACTACGTGCATTTTGAGATGAGAACCACTGTTGCTTTCGTATTCCCAGACTGACTCGCTTTCAACAAACTAACGCGTATGAAGTGTGTGTGTCCCGCTGTGTTAGACTGTATAGTCTGCATTAACTTTTCTTCACCTGATCCACTTTCCTCATGTCTGACAGAATTTGGACTGGTCCCATCCTCGCTCCTTTAAGAGAAGGTCCATTGTAGTGAGTCCTGCATGGGAGGGCTGGTGTGTCACACCTGTGTGTGTGTGTGTGTGTGGCAATTGAAGTGGTTGTGTTTTATTTTCTAGAAAACGTATGACCGTGTCGTCTTTCAATCACTTTCTCCCATAACTGGGTGTATGTGCACCTACATTTCCTGGATTTGAGAATTCCTAGAATTACTTCACACTCCTGGTAACACAGCTCTGGCTCTCTGTTCTTCCCAACCTTTGCACTCTGACCTCTCAGTGGCCTCAGTCAGTCATTATTCCTGTCCCTTTGAACCCTGCAGCGTGTTACATGATGCCACTGCAGCCTGACAATGTCACAGAGCTCGACCAGAGAGTCATTGATCTTTCGACAGTGAGTGGGCAGATAAATCAGTGGCATCAGACGAGGTCACACACACTAGTGTAATGCAGTATTTACAACAGCTGTCTGAAATTTGTTTAATTATTTGACTCTTCAAAGAACGCCAGGTTTTCATGTGGCTGTACGGGACATGTCTACATTTCAGTGTTACTATGTTAGTGTTGCTGGTGTTTGAAGGGTGGGTGCATTAGCATGTGGTGGAAGGGAGATTCCCTGGTTCTTTCAGCAGGTGATGGAAACTGAACAGGCTCACACTCTGTTGGTGCTATTTGTGACACTGAAAACAAGCCCGTCAGTCCCTGCTCATGCAGAGAAACTTCTCATTTCCTTGTTTCTTATTATGGGGTGGATGCCCTAACAGTCTCAAATGTTGCCCCCTCTTGGTTTGGAGAGCGGGACAAAAATAACACGCTAGTTTGTTTTCAGTGTTATCAGAAGTGTCTTCACATATTTGTGTGTGTATGGACTAAGGGTGTGATGAGATCTCACAAGATTAAATTGTGATGATATTTCTCATTTAAGTGAAAACTGTCTCGCGGGCACAGGAAAAAAAAAAAATTGAAAGTGAGCTGAGTGTATCGTCACACCCCTAGTATGGACATATGGAGTCGGTGTCCCAGCCTGACAAATGTGCTGATTTGAACATATGCTGAAGTGTGTGTATGTTGCTGTGCAATGACTCTTCTGCAGTTTTTGTTTTTGAACCCAACTCTGACTACTCATGAGAGCTAGTGTTTAAATCCAGGATGTGTTCGTGTCTCATAGGATTGGTCCGTAGACCTGAACCGGACCCTCAGTAGACGAGAGAAGAAGAAGCCATCCGAGGGCGTCACGCTGACGGGCATCAGTCAAACTGGGTCAGATCAGCCCGTGCAGCCTGCCAAGACCCATGGAAGGTAGATGTTTTATCACTCACTTTGACTGTCTTATCAAACACACACACACACACACACACACACACACTGAGCATCTGCTCTGAGTGTAAACACACTCCACCACTCCTCCAAACTCCCAGCAGCAGAGATAATCCAGTACACCTTACACTGCCTGTTCCTCTGCAAGAATGCTTGTAAAATGTTACGTAAACGAAGCCCCTGGGGTGACTTTGAGTTGTGCAGCTGTTTCCTTGACAACAGTCTTAACATTTGTCACAGATTGTTTTTAGAGAGTCTGCTGGTACATAGTTGACGTTGTGCCAGGAAATAATGTGAAAATAGGTCTTTCATAATAGAACAGAACTGGGCCAGAAAAGAGCTCAAATTAAACTTCTGCCCTTGATTTGACCTCTGATTAATAAGTTTGTTTTTAACCATCAGGCTGCGAATCATATTTAATGTCCCATCTTTAGAAGGAATTATATATAACAATATTGATCTTAGCTACGCAATCAAATTCCTGTGTCTAATGATAGTGGAAATAAATCACTCTGTGGAGGTTTGGAGGTGGTTAATATTTGATAACATGAAGTGATGATTGTGTTGTGGACCGACTGTGAACTGACTAGTCCATGGAAACATCAGCAAACCGCTGATTAAGATGGACCTTTCATCCTCATAATCAGTTCATCATTGTGTATTAAATGAGAGGGTGAATCTCTGTAGGTGTGAGCTCCCGGTGTGTTATAGTTGTGTGTGTATGTTATAATTTTCTGATGTTTGAGTTGTGATGTGAGTTACCTGGTGTGTTTGAAAAATGTCTGACATTCCTTTGCAGCTTGGTAAAGAGGTTCCCCACATTCATGTGCAAACACCTGCCTGAGCATACTCAGACATCAGCAGGAAGTT
>CAAKHB010005473.1:10805-35973 GCA_901007665.1 Aeoliscus strigatus
ATCATATTTAATGTCCCATCTTTAGAAGGAATTATATATAACAATATTGATCTTAGCTACGCAATCAAATTCCTGTGTCTAATGATAGTGGAAATAAATCACTCTGTGGAGGTTTGGAGGTGGTTAATATTTGATAACATGGAAACATCAGCAAACCGCTGATTAAGATGGACCTTTCATCCTCATAATCAGTTCATCATTGTGTATTAAATGAGAGGGTGAATCTCTGTAGGTGTGAGCTCCCGGTGTGTTATAGTTATTTTCTGATGTTTGAGTTGTGATGTGAGTTACCTGGTGTGTTTGAAAAATGTCTGACATTCCTTTGCAGCTTGGTAAAGAGGTTCCCCACATTCATGTGCAAACACCTGCCTGAGCATACTCAGACATCAGCAGGAAGTTGGGTCAAGCTGTAGAGGAGTGTGGAGAGGAGTTAACAAAGGGAATGTGAAGCATGGAGAGCATTTGACCTCTGAATATATGTGACCTCTGGCAGGGGACCACCTCTCCCTCTGAACTGCATTTATAGCACATTTGTTTGGTGTCAGTTCTCATATCTGTGGTGGCGTCTGTGTATCATAGGTTTGCCCACTCCTACCAGATAAGACGCGTTCATAATGCATAATGGTTCATAGTCGAGGTTTATTTGTTGACTGAAACCATTCAAAGTTACATTTTGCCTCCCAGTGTTTGGTGTAACAACGCCTCAGGATCTACTTCCAGAGCATGGCATGACTGTGCAAACAAAGGCGTTGACGTTACCCCGCATCACAGCCTCAAGGGCCAACTGATTGCAACTGCTGTTCATGGTCCAATAATCTTGTGAACAGGAAGTAGAAACCCTTTATCAAGGACAGTGAGCACACCTTATGTTCTGTGGTGGTGTGCAGAGTGTGACAATGTCAGATACACCTCAGAGGAGTTACCTTGGTTACGTCCAAGTTCCCCTCCTGGCCTTTGTAACCCGTGACCTTAGATCATGCTGTCTAACTACTGCTTTCACATTTTATTAGTTGTACAAACCCATTAATAAGCTGATACTTCCAAAATATAAACAGCTCAAAAAGGGGTTGAAACACTGTAACTGTGTCCAGAACACAAACACCCATCATGTTGATAATTTATGGGTGTAATGGAGTAAATTCTTATCACGGTATAAATCAAATCCCTTCACGGTAACAGTATACAGTCAAGGAAAAAATGATTAGACCACTTGTTTCCTTCAACTTTGTGTTCATTTCCATGCCTGGTACCACTAATGGTTCATTTGTTTGGACAAACCTAATGATAACAACAAAAAGAGCTGCTATCTCACCGTTTTCCATGGTTTTCTTGATAAAAACCAAAATCACTTCTTACATCAACAGCTATGGCACTATGCTGCCAAAAACAGTGCTTTTAGGCATTCCATGTTTTCATTTCTGTCTGAGTCACACAAGAGTTAGTACTTACATAACCATTGTTTTTGATGAATGCAGCCATGCCTATGAGTATAGCGGTATAAATATAGGTGTAAAAATTATAATGGAAGTGTTTCTGAATGGGATATAGTCCGTTAGCGAAGCAAATCAATTAAAAAAAACAACAGCAACAAAAAACAAAGATGCAATGTTATTTTTAGAGCATTTATTGTGCAGAATGCAAATCTCAGAATGCAAATCTCAAAATTGAAACCCAGCACTCTGTGGTGCAAAATGAGGGCAAACAAACACAAATAACATTACCAATGTTTTAAATAAGAATAGTACCTCAGAAGTAGAAAAAGATGTTTTCTATAGACTGCAGTTTCTCCGTTGTGTGTTACGCATTAGCTGGTCACGTCCGTCTGCTTCATCACAGCCTTTCCACTTGTGTTTGTATCTGTCTGTCAACAACCCATCTCTCACTGTGTCCCACATTATCAGCCTGACTGTGCCTACTAAAGCAGCACCGGTGGGCTCAAACCCGTTTGAAGATGATGAAGATGAGGAGGAGGAGGAGGAGGAGGAGGAGGACATGACCGCAGAGGAGCAGACCACAGTCAACCACATCAGTGTGAATAAAGAGGAAATGAAAACGTTGGTGAACAGAAGATAACGCTCTGGCCACCTGCACCTCTTCTATGTTTTCCTCGCTTTGGTTCATGGATCAGTTTGTGCTAGTTTTTGTTCCCTCCGTCCTCGCATCCTGCTTCTCTCTCAGGTGTCAGGTTGTGTTGCTCTGAATGGCGTTTCACACAACGTGCATCTGTCCGTCACCCCGACCAGCACTGTGCCTCGCTGAACATTATAAGTCATGTGTGGGTGGCGCCCAAGTCTGAAATTAAGTGGTTACAGTCAGATCTGAGTACTGACTCACTTACACCGATTTGTAGCAAACACATGGGTCACTTTTTTTTATCTTAGGCATTGTGGTCAGACAAAGAATTGTCTTTTTCAGTTCAGAAATAATTGAAATATACCATTAGATGTCAATTCATGACATTTTGGTTCATTCTGTAACATTGAGATAAAGCCATAGCAAATGAAGGCAAAATGTTGTCGAGACATAAAAACAGTTCCACCAGAAGATCTGACTGTAAACCAGTTGTGTGTTTAACTCTGCATCTTCTGTCCAAGTCTGCCGCTCTTTGGTGATCAGGTGGCGCCCCCTGTTGGCCGCTCAGGTTAAACTCCAATCATGTCACAATGATTTGTCACTGACGCTCGCCTTGTAGCATTGTTGTAAGCATGATCAGCACTTGAACTGCTCAGAGGATGTTTTCAGGATGAATGACACAATATGTTGACGCATTTGGGCTTTTTGTATCTTGGACTGTACTTAACCTTTTGGTGTTTATGTTTGCGCTTTTTACAAAAAACTTTATATTCTCACGTGCACCCGGCATGCTGGATTGTCTCTGTCGGTCCTGAGATACGAGCACTAGTACGTTCTTTAAACTGCTGTTCTGTCTGTCCATCCAGTGCCAGCAGTATGGAGAAGACCGCAGACTGGTCAGATGAAGACACACCTGTTAACCCTTTCTCCGCCAACGGTAACGGGAATCCGTTTGAGGATGAGCCGGCATCGCCAGTCATATCGGTGCCGGTCAAAGCTCTTTATGACTACGAAGGCCAGGAGCAAGATGAGCTGAGCTTCAAAGCAGGTAGACAATTTGTCTAAAATTGAATCGGTTGGTCGATTCCACGTTGAACAGGGAAACAAGCACCTCCATTCTACAGGATGTAGGCTGAAGTGACTCATTACATTGTAGTATGTGGGTCTGCTGCAGCAGAGACCTGTATTTTAATCCGAAGTAGATCAATAGCACCAAACTTTTCATCAGAGCTCTGCATGACCTACCGTGACATACATCATACACAGCGTCATCATACATCGTTGTTTGCTGAATTATTGTTAATTGTGCGCTATGACTGTCACGTTAATGAGATAACGGTTTCTGAGGAAATCACAAAAAAAGTTTTCCAGTCAGAGGAAATGAATGGTGCTCGGCCATACTTTACACTAAAACACAACTCTATGTGAGCTGTGTGAAATCAGGTGGGAGAGGGTTCTCAACCTGTGGCCCGTGGACCCCGACAGGTCCAGCAGCTGTTTGATGTCCCGTGTCTTTGTTTTTGCAAAGGAAGGAAAAAGTCCACTCCAAATGTCTGTGTTTTTTTTCCTGCTTCAGGAGATGAATTTACCAAAATTGGTGAAGAGGATGATCAGGGCTGGTGCAAAGGCCGGCTCAAGGATGGACAAACAGGCCTCTATCCTGCCAACTACGTGGAAGACCTCCAATAAGAAATGATGACGAGGCTTTGCCGAACTTGTATCTCGCTCTTGGTGAAGACCGGCCTGAGTGGGAGAAGAACAGATAAGAGAGGTTGCAGACTGTAAACGGACCACTTGAAATACTGTTGCTTGCTCCGCATTGACCCTCGTAGAAGCCAAGTGTGAATGTGGAAATGAAACGTAACTCTCTGAAGACAGCAGAGAAGGTGACAAGAGAAGACTGGACACAGTCAGTGGAAATGTTGGCCAGACTGCAGTTGTCCTACAGTCTATGCTGTTACAAAAAAAAGCAATCTAGTATGTATGAAATACGATGATGTATGTGTGTATTATAAACATATATAGTAAAGAGAAACACTGGGATGACAAATTGTATTGTTACATGCAGCCTTGATTTGTAAGCCACTATGGATTTATGAAGGGAGATTTCCCTCCTTTTTTGTTTCATTCCTGAAATCCTGTCTGTACTAATCCAGTCCAAACATGTTGGTCATCTAACAAAACTGAGGCAGATGGAACTTGATTCTGAACTTGTGCTCGCGTGGTTATGTCGTTCCTTTCAGGGTTTTATTTTTCCATTTACTGTTGTTTGTTGAAAGATGGAATGATGAAGACCGGTAGAGCCTTATCCTCATGTAGCCTTCACAGTGGGTTGGTTTCCTCAAAGCACTGCAATTTGAATGTATAATCACTGATTGTATTTCTCACATGTTCACTGTTCATGTATACGAGTGTTGGACCACTGACCCTGTTCCCTCCAAAAACACAGTCCACATGCCTTTCACACAAATCTGTCTACTTCCTGTTGAATGGTGATGCTTCATGTTTTTTGGTCTCCAGGAACACTGAAACTCTTTGTAGACAGGTTATTTCACTTGAATTTTCATGTTTTTATTTTTTCTCATGTGGTTTCAAATATTAAGACATGGGGCTTTTAAATGAAAATATATAACAAGTCAAGCGATAAAACAGATGAGTGTCAGATTCTAAATCAGATTCTATGTAGTTGGGCAGTTGATGATTGTTAATTTATGTTGCCGCAAGTGCTTTGTTCTCATTAAAAATGCTGTGACAGGATCATTTTGTACAAAAATATGTTTCATTGCAAAGATTCCTCAAAGCTTTTATTTTATTTGTCAGCATAGAGTATTTTTCCCTTTTCTGGGGGCCATAACACAAATAATCAACAAATACTATGTGAATAATTATTAAATTGATTTCTTTTAAAAGCTATGTCACATGTAATATATCTTATTCCATAAGCCTCTTTCTATCTTATGTTTTGATTGTTGTGTATTCTCAGTTTGCCTTTTCGGAGCCTTGCCTTTCATTGTTTGAGCT
Organism: Aeoliscus strigatus; assembly: GCA_901007665.1. Lineage (NCBI taxonomy): Eukaryota > Metazoa > Chordata > Actinopteri > Syngnathiformes > Centriscidae > Aeoliscus > Aeoliscus strigatus. Next base: position 15,900 of record CAAKHB010005473.1, read on the forward strand.
CCAAAATTATTTACTTTGCTGGTGTGTCAATGGAAACATTGAGCAATGTAATTCCAATGGATGGATTCATGAGAAAGTGATAGATTTCAGGGCATGCTGTTATCACACACACAGCCACAGCTGTACTTGCACAGTTTGCAGATGTTGTCCCACAACATAATAAATAATTAGTTTAATATTTTGTGTGTGGTTTGTATATAACATGGTTACAATGGTGACATTTCAACTGTTCCATCAGAGAAGTACTGTATGTATGTAATTCCAATCAGTGAAAATTAAATGCCAGTTCAACAAAAACCGCATGATGTTCTAGCTAACGAAATTAAACCAAAGACAGTACTAAAAATCGGACTCACATGTGATAAGTTGCTCAGGCCATTCATTTTAGCGAAACATCACCCAATTAGCAAACGCAGCTGCTAACTACATTACCCAGAGTTCTTCGCAACAATAACAACGGTTGTCATTTCCAGCCAATCAGGGACAAGCCACGATGTTCTCCTACTGACGTGTCGCAGTCCTATTATTGTTGCGGAACACCGCAGCTCACTTCCATGCACCTTGTCTGACCATTAACAGGTAGAGTAATGGCAGAGCCAAGCAAACACGATATCGCTGCCATTTTCAAGCGACTGCGCTCCATTCCGACGAACAAGGTGAGACTTTGAAACGGCAGTAAGTTCACCGCGTACAACAAGGAAGTAACTGAATACCTGACACGTCGCACTTTGAAAAACGCCCGTAACGTATGTGCCCGATTAAAAGTATACGTGTCGTGTACGTTTTAACAGGAAATAGTATATTATATCAATTATGTAAAAAGTTATAACTCGACTTGGAGTTAGCTCCTGGCAGCCTAGCTACTGCTAGCTAGCAGCTATCGACAGTTTGTGTTAGCCTCGTTTGTCCAGTTTTGTTTTCTGTAAGAAGTATTTTTAATCTCTGAGGGCTGCTCGTCCACTTGGAATACGACATGGCAGAAAGAGAAACACCCTCCATTGTTAAAAAACGGTGTAAGATGTAATTTGGTTGCGAAACCGAACTAATTTCACCAACAGCTGTTTGAAAATAGATTTTCTCGCATCTCAGTGGAGTCACAAAACACCACTGCTTCCATGTCACCTTTATCAGTTTTACATTGTGGAAATTATTCACATGTAGTTTTAAGCCATTTATGTTTTCATTATCAGGTCGTACTTTACTATTTGAAGTACGTGGTGTTATATTTTCCTCTATGAAACTGTGTAAATATTCTGTGTAAATAAAGTTTGTCCGATCGGTTGATTATCATGTATTTTGTTCTCTCAATTTCTTTCCTACAGGTTTGTTTTGATTGTTCAACAAAAAATCCCAGCTGGGCCAGCATCACCTATGGTGTGTTCCTGTGTATAGATTGCTCAGGATCACACAGGTCATTGGGAGTTCACCTGTCGTTCATCAGGTAAGGATTTAAAAGACTTCAACAAGAATTGAGTTGTTCTACATTGTCACTGACAGGTTGTTTTTATTGTTCCTTAGGTCCACTGAGCTGGATTATAACTGGTCATGGTACCAGCTCAGATGCATGCAAGTAGGAGGCAACGCCAGCGCAGTGAGTTCCAGAGGACTTCCACCATCCTGGTTTGACATTTTACATCCTTGATTTTTAGCGTGCCTACTGATTTCTGTTTTTGCCACTGTTCACAGATCTCATTTTTCAATCAGCATGGCTGCACAGCCAGTGCTGCGAATGCCAAGTACAACAGCCGAGCGGCTCAGCTGTACAGAGAGAAAATCAAGTCCTTAGCTACCCAAGCTACGAGACGCCACGGCACCGAGGTACTGCAAACGTGTTTGACTGGTCATCCACAGTGTAAAATAAAAAGCTGGGGTGCATCCACCAAACTGAAGCAATTCAATTGAATGTGGACTTACTTTATTTAACCTACAACGTCTGTAACAATCTGTGATATCAGAGGAAGCTTTTACATTTGTACGACTTTCTTTCTCCTCAGTTGTGGCTTGACAGTCAGGCTCCTCTCCTCCCAGCATCACCACAGGACAAGCAGGTGGATTTCTTCAGTCTCCATTCACAGGTAAGGCATTGTGCTCGCTTTGCTCCGGTGTAGATAACTCCCAGTCTTCAGTCTTATTTTCTCATGTGACTGCTGATACGTCTTCCCAGGAGGCTCTAGCAGAGAATTTGAACATGGCCCAAATGAGTCTCAGTTCTGCTGCATCTGAGACGCCATTAAGTCTTCCAAAAGAAGAGGACAAAAATGGTACCTGCTGACACTGCTGAGTAATGTAGCACCCTCGTTGTATTCATCAAAATAGATAATGTGTTTGATTCCATATTGAAAAAACAATCCACAGGTAATCAAGAGGAAGGTCCCAGTGTGGAAATGCTGAGTGTTTCTCCAAAAGGAAATCCAGGTTTGCTTTAATATAAATTGGAATATTCTATTATATCAACTTAGAATTCTCTTTTTGTGGGCGGATTTATAATGTAACTGTGGCTGATCTGCTGACTTTCCAGAGCCGTCCACTTTTCTCAAGAAGAAACCAGCTGCTGCCAAGAAAACTGTACGTAAAGTTTTGTTCTGGAGGAATCCATCTGAAGTGACAACCGGATGTTTGTCGTCCCGTAAGCATGCGTGTGTGTGTGTGTGGATTCAGAGGATTGTCAAATGCGTCTGTTTGTAGCTGGCCTCGAAGAAGGGTGGCCTGGGCGCCCAGAAGGTCAGCAGCCAGAGTTTCTCCGAGGTGGAGAAGAGAGCTCAAGCTGCCGACAAGCTCATGGAGAAAGACGAGAGCGCTGCTGGGGCCCAGAAAAATATCCAACCTCCAGAGTCCTTGTGAGAACATTGGATTCATCGCGCTGATTTTCAAATCTCCTCTCAGTCGCTGTGTTTTCATTTAACTGACGTCTCTTTGCCTCAGTGCTCCGTCCATGCGACTGGCGTACAAAGACCTTGAGCAGCAGCGGAAAATAGAGGAGCAGAAGCTGAAGGGATTGGAAGGGAAGAAGAAGGAGCAAGCTGAGAGACTGGGGATGGGTCTCGGCGCGAGGAGGTACCACGATGACGAGGCAAAATCCAAAGAGGTTTCCGTGGGACGCGCCATGTCTCCTTCAGTCACGTGTCTAACCGTCACTCTGCAGCGTGGTGTCTCACTCGGTGGCATCAGACATGCACATCATCCGGCAGGAGAGTCCTCACGGGGCCAAGACCAGAGGACGGCGGTTCACTGAGGAAGATGATGGCGATGATGACGGATCCCTCAACTCGGGGTCAGTTGCAGCAAAGAATTAGCACGTGCACGAGAAGAATGGGATTGGAGCTGATGCTGTTTTTTTCTCGCCACATGAACTTCCTGCTGCAGGATCATGAACCGTTATGGTGATCACCCCAAATCGCCTGATGGCTTCTCCTCCCGGTGGAGTGATGGGGGCGGCTGGATGAAGCAGAGCAAGACTCCTGAGCCGGACTTCTTCTTGACCTCCATGAAAACCCTTGATGACCGGTAAGGAGATAACACGGGTGCTTTTCTTCTGGCAGCGAATAGTTTCACTCAGCGTTGTGCCACTACAGTGTGGTCTCCTCCAGAAGAACCACTGCTGTGTCTGAATCGCCTGTTTCTGTCACTGTCACTGTCTGACCACGGCTTTGGAAGCTGCTCTGATCTCTGATCTTGTAGCAGCTTGAGTGAACTTGACAGATTTGACGGCTGTGTCTGTCTGCAATCATCGTCTGTCATCAGGCCCGCAGCCAGAAGGAAACCAGAACCATTACCGGTCTCAGACACGGGAGACGCTCAGAAAAGGTTTGGAAATGACGTGAAAGCCATCTCCTCTGACGCCTACTTTGGAAAACGAGACAGCTCTGAGGTACGTGGTCACAACAAGCATCCGGTCCGAATCGGACAAGAACTGCTGCTATGAGCTTGGACTTCCACCGGAAGCGCTGGCGCTGGCACGTCCTTCCCGACTCCCCAGCTGAAAATATGCACCGGTCGAAATAAATTTATTTCAAAATAAAGCATCCAATCTTTATTTGGTGCTTTCCAATCTCTTGGGAAATTGAGGTCAAATAAAGTGAGTGAGTCTGTCTGTGTGTCTGTCTGTCTGTCTGTCCGTCCGTCCGTCCGTCCCAAAGCTCTGAAGTAACACACCACGTGTGGACTCTGACTCGTCGATACATGGACTGATGAAGAGCATCAGACATGAAATCAGGGCTGTCTCCTGCTTGCTGCTCTTTCCATACACGTGTTTGTCATGATTCTCGTGTTACTTTGTAGTCTCGCGGTACTTGTTGGGCGTTGAAGCTCCACTTCTGAAACGCTCCAGATGTGAATTGAGGGCAGCCGTTGCCTGACGGAGACGCCTCCAGTGTAAAGCCTCGGATTACATCGTTGCTTTATGTTTGAACTTTAGATTTTGGAAATGATGATGCTGAGTCCTTCACACTGGACCATTGTCTTTGTCCCCATCATTAGTATGATGCCAAAACGCGCCTGGAGAGACTCTCTGGGAGTTCTGCGATAAGCTCCGCGGACCTATTTGATGATCCAAAGAAACAGACTGGTGAGGAACTCGGACAGTCCTCCTCATTAATATTTGTAATGTAAAAGAGAACGTCTGTCTGAGCCTGTGTGTGTCTGTGTGTGTTTTCCATAGCGGTGAGCTCGTACCGCCTGGCCAACGTGCTCCCCAGCGCCCCCGACATGTCGCAGCTCAAACACGGCGTGCGCTCAGTCGCAGGAAAACTCTCCGTCATGGCCAGTGGCGTGGTGAACACTATTCAGGTGAGAGGTGGAGAACGTTTTGTTGTTTTTTTTTTGTCTCGGCACGCGCGAAGACGGGCTCTTCCACTCTCAAGTGTGTGAATGAATTCTCTTGCAGGATCACTACGGGTCCTGAGGGACGACACATCTGCTGTGACGTTCAGCCTCAGGATCCCCCTCAGTGAGCGGCGGGCCGTCAAAGGAGCAGATCTGCTCTGGTGATACGGCACAAGTCACCCCAAAGTAATTGTGTATACATCCTCATCTTAACGGGACCCGTCCACGTCCAAAGATGATATACTTTGCATTAGATTACTTAGTTTGCTTTGAGGTTTGGGGGGTTGTAAACCTTCCGTGTAGCAGTGGGAGAGGGTGATGTGGTGTTATGAAGGAGGGACTTTAATACCAAGAACTTGATTGGCTCAGCGATTGTCACTTTTCACATGCCCGCTTGTTCAGAAAGTGTCCTCTTATGTCCTATGTTGTTCGTCCGCTGACAGGACCGACGATCGATAGGGAGTTTTATCGTTTTCCTTAGTTTCACCTCAGTTGGTTTGGCTCTGTGTTTCTAGTCCATGCAATTAAAACCTTAGAGGATGGAATGCTGTGGTTCCTACGTAGCTACGAAATCCTCAAATGTGTTTTTTGATATTAGTTTACCAAAAGACTGGAAACAGGGAAGCAGCTACAGTTACAAACCTTCCTACCAGCTCATTTTGAAACGGAATAATTGACGTGTTACATTTTAGTTGATTGTTTTCAAGACAAATGCCAAAGTGCCATACATATATATGTATATGTATATGTATGTAGATATATATATATATATATCCAGGAGGAACAAGTGAAATATTTCAGCCAAGACAATCTAGAATTCATGCAATATGGCCAGGTGCAATATCAACAAATGTTCTTCAGATCTACAAGAACATGAACATGTGTTGAGAGCAGCGAATCCCACTTTGATCTTTGTTATTATTCCAAAAATGAGTGGTATCCGTGTTGACATTGAAGTGAAGTTCATTGTTGTATGGTTTACTATCATAACTCAAAGCTCTACGTTGATCCAATCTGCTCCATCGATGTGCAGCACGTGTCTTCAGATTTTGTTTTGTCTCAGTTCAAACTCCTGGTTGACATGTTTGCCTCTTGTGTGGGATTTAAGTTTGCGGGGAGTTGGTTGTACTTCTGTGGCTGTACTTCTGTAGCCATTTTTTGTTGGAATAATTGTTTTTGCAATTTGCGACAATCTTGGGATATGATGAATACTGTCAGAGGTTTATTACCATTTTGTTGACATGAAAAATCAACAGAAAAGCAGCTCTGTCTGCCTTAGGGCTCTTTTTTTTAATATGATGGCTTATTATTAAGTTAGGTGTTTTTGATGCTATGACGCTAATGCTAATTCTTGATTAATTAATTTGTGAGCAATTTTTTTGTTAAATATGAAACCCTAATACCTGGAAATGTTTCATTGATTTCTGACCAAATATGAGTTGTACTTATCACAAGAAGCCTTCGCCCCAAAGACGTCTATGGCTGTGATATTGTGAAGCCGTCACCTTATTATTTTTTTTTTTGCACATAATTTGTTACAATATTGCACATGGCAGCTTGTGCTTGAATGTACTGTTTTGTAATTGTAATTAATTGCAATCGAAGCTTTTGCCTCTAAGCTGCTTTTTGGCCACCTTAAACATTAGTATGTTTCTATGTAACATTATGCTGTTGGTGTAGTTTAATGAAATGCATCCTGTTTAAACATAAACCGAAGATATGTGCAGTGTTTTATAGGGCTTTCAGTTACAATTTATAGAGACTAAAGCTACTGTTTAATTACTCTTGGACAATTTTCATCACCTACTTGCGTAATAAAGGGCTTTGTCCCAAAACCATGTACATGCATCTTTGTCTTACTCTTAATATTTTTTTCAAATGCAAACACACACACACACACACACACAGACACACACCCCAGCCTTAGGTTTCAATAGTTTATTGGCAGCCGCCTACGTGGCTGCCTGATGCGTTCAGGGGACTTCCTGTGCTGTTGTAGCTATCAATGTCACAATAAGAGCCCTGTTCCACGATTTCTAAATATTAACATATTTAGCACCAGTATATTTATTTCAAGACCGTTAGTCAATCTAGTTCAGTCAATCTAACGTAAAAAGTAAAGCAAGGTCGCAGTAGAAAGAACAGTTTTGCTATAAGAAACCAGTATGTTGAAGCGTTTGCAACTTTACGAGATGTACATGAAGGCAGCGTTTATCCATGGAACCGGGTGAAGGAATTCAGGAAAAGTATCGTTGAAGTGCTAACAGAGGCTAAAATAACGTTTCAACTAGCGTTTGAATTAGAATTTTACATGATGAATGATCATTAAAATCATGTATTATTCAACTCCTTACCGCACAAAAAGCTGGTGAGTTTGTTTCTCTCCGTTCAAGTCTTCGACAGTGAAAGTTACTGTGCTAAAAATGCCTTCTGAAGTAAAGCAGAGGAAGAATACTCCAAAGCAAAGTGATGCAGCGACCGAATCATCGTCTGCAACCGGCAGAAAAGAGCAGAGAGTGAAGACTGGAAACGATTCAGGAGCAAATAAAACACGGATGGACCTTAAATGCATCATGTGTGTATTGTCGCTTGCAGCCTGCTCAGCTTTAAGTTGGTAAGTGGGAGGAAAATAGACGTCCATTTTTTTTTAGTTATTTTTCTCTGTGTCCTTTAATAACCTCTCTCTTTCAGGGTGGTGCTGAAGCAGAATGAGAGGTTTTCCCAAATAGAAGAGAAATACAACGTTTTCTATGGAAAGACGTCAAATCTGTTTGAAATGGAGGAAACAGTTCTTCAGGTTTCTAAAAAGGTGAGTTTCATTTGAAAGGGATCAGGGTACGTTCATGATTCATGGCACATTTGAAGCAGTAGATCGGAACATTTTCATGATCTAGACCCGTTTTATAAATTGTTTGTTCATCTATTCATCTGTCTTCTTTGTGTGGAATATGTGTTGTCATTGTGTTACTTTGGATGAAATGTTGGTTAAATTAGGTCCCTGGAACTCTTTGAGAGGTCCACAGACCCAAATTGGCCATCTGACCATGAATCATTCATTCATTCATTTAGCTTCATGACCCTTGACACAGTTGCTTAAGGAGACTGTACCTGTTTTATTGGTGTACTCCATTTCTCCTCATGAACATTATTCGAATGGAACAATGAGGGAAAACAGAAATATCTTCTTGCTTTTGATAAATGTAAAGTTTAATCCTAGAACACTAATGTCTGACGTTAGCGTTCCAGCTTTCAACGTGGCTTTAGATTCCAGTTCAGTTGTGTATGCCGGCAGTGTGTGTGTGTGTGTGTGTGTGTGCATGAGACTGTTCATGAGTACTGAGGACCATAGAGTTCCCACAGAAACAGCCCCCCTGTTTTTGTGTTGCGGCTGCAGCTGGCTGCCTCTGAGGACGACCTCCAGGAGGCGCTCTCCACCGTCTCCTTGGCAACAAACCTCCAGCAGGATATTTCCACCCTCCACGCTGCTATCATGGCAATGCAAGCCGATGAAACCTCCGCTTCCAGTGACCTGCAGATGGTCAACGCTCATTTCCTGAACGTGACCGAGACGTGGCAGGAGCGCCTGGCCGCCACCACCGCCGACCTGCTCGCCCTCAAGGCCGAGTCACGAGAAGCTCATGCAGGGGCCACAGAGCGGGTGAACGAGGCCGAGCGGAGGGCCAAGTCGCTGGCGGAGAAGCTGGAGGAGCTGGAGGACAGCACAAAGAGGAACGCCAGAGCGCTGGAGAGGAGCGAGGAGGACGACGCCAAGCGCGCTCAGGATCAACTGGACTGGAACACCGAGCAGATCCACAAGCTGCAGGAGCAGATCGGCAGTCTGGCCCGGAAGGAGGTGGAGCTCAGCTCTCAGCTCCAGGAGCACATTCCCCGGGCGCAGGAGTGCGAGAGCCACCTGCCACAGGTAGAGGAGGCGGTGCGCTCCATCCTGAAGCTGGGTGGCGATCTGAGTGGGGCGGAGAAACGGCTGGAGGAGGTGACCTTACAGGTGTTTGGGGCCGAGGACAGTATGCTGAAGGCGCTCAATGAAATCCTGGACATCAGACAGGAGCTGGACACCCTGCACGCTCACAACAGCATCCTGAAGATGAAGAGTGAGTTGTCCGTGGTTAAGGAGGCGGTTCATGAACTCACCATGGTGTTGAGGGGAAGTCGGGTCGACAGCCAAAAGGAATCTGACACTTTGGAGGGAGAAGGATGGATGGCTGGAGGGGAGGAGGAGGAGGAGTGGGAACAGGATGACCAGGATGAACCTGTTCAACCTCTTCATGATGACATCATCACTGAAGGATGAAGTCATTAGTTCCCTCTAGGGTGTGGCCTTTTGGCAATTTTTCCTTTTTGTATTTCACTTTTCAGTGTTCAGTGTGTAGTTGAGTGTTGTGTCAGAAAAGCGCGTGTCCCTCCAGTGCACTGAAGCAGTGTCGCCGTGGGTTTTTATATGATCTTCAGATGTGACATGTGTGACAGGTTGGAAAAGTCGGCGGCAGCCGTCAGAGAAGAGACGCGGCACCGTTCTTGTTCCTGATTTGTCGGAAAAGTGGTCGGAACGTTCCGAACATATCGGGGCTTGGGAGAAATCGGTTCAGTGACATGACATGTTGCCGCTCATGTCTTCAGACGAGCGGGTATATGAGGGACAGACGCAGGAAATGGATTTTCCAGCGGGGCGTCTCATTTCCTAACCATCTCTGGTTTAACAGCAGTGTTTTCTTTTGTGGTCAAAGTGAATGAACCTTGTAGCATTTCACCTTCTTGAAAGAGTTTTCTAATAAAATCAACTTTTTTCACTGTAAATTCCTGTCTGACATAATTTCACACTCGTGGAATTCAGCGTCCATCTCTGTTGAGAAGCCCTTCTCTCACTCCATGTGCCGTATGTTGCAGTGTGAGAGCGTCCAGTTCCTGCTGGAGGGTCTCAGGGGTCGGCGTGACGCTCTGCGGTCTCAGCTGGAGGCTCTGGAGCAGGACGTCGGTCGGCTGAAGGAGTGGACAGCCGGGCTGTCTGAGAAACGGGCCGAGCTCCAGACCAGCCTCACGACACTGACGGACGCCGTCGGTCAGATCAAAGAACGCACATCCGCCATCACCAAAGACTTCGCCAACAAGGTGTGGTACAGTTCCAACCCTCATATTGGCCAATGAACACCGATGGTATCCGGTGCTACATTTGTGCTAGAAAACTTCAGAGTACCATGATCACACAACTATTAGCGCCATCAGCAAATGTGAAACGGTTACTGAAAGCTCCTTCTCATCACTCCTTCACCCCACAAAGGGGAAACCGATACCACCGCAGAGTTAAACACAGTGTGATTAAAGCTCATGTTTTTGTGTCGACCCCGTAGGTGGCGTCAGTGAGGACAGATGTGCGCAGGATGGACGGCCTTCAGTCTGAGCTGGAGTCTCTTCTGACTCAGGTGGGCGAGCTGGAAGACAAAACGACTCAGGTTGAGCGCAACATGGTCAAACGCATCGGGGATCTTCTGGCCGGCAGCATCGACCGTGTCTCGAACCTCCGCGCGACATCTGAACGCAACGCTCAGGCCATCGAGCGTCTCCGCCAGCGCATCCCTGAACTGTCGGCTGCCGACAAACAGATCTCAGATCGGCTGATCGAGATGGAGAGCGGCAGGGCTCGCCTGATAAGAACGCTGACCTTTGCGAGTGACCTCAAACCGAAGGTGGCGGCTATAAAACGAGACTTTGGGGCGTTTGAGCCTCAGCTGTCGGATCTGACTCTTCGTATAGGACAGCTGGCAGAGGATCTGACCCGACGGGAGCGGGAGATTGCCGAGCTGAGACTCACACTGGCCAACGTCACCGCGGGAGAGGGAGATGTAGGCCTGACAACCGACGTGGTCAGTAAGGTAGCAGACGTGTCGGACATGGGGGAGACAAACCAGCCGTCGTCACGTCAGACTGCTTGATTGGATTTTGGACATCGGCAATCATCGGCGTCTTACTACTGTTTGAGGTTTTTACTGGAAAAACTTTCTTAGTACAAATAAATGACAGTAAACAGTCTGGAAGCTGTTCAAGTTGCGTTTGGGGCTTCGAAGCAAGTGTGTGACTGAACCAGTTGTTTGTGTTTAGGTTGTTAAAAACATGCTCCCTGCCCTGAAAATCTGGTTCCAAACTCTGCTGGTCTCTGCTCATGTATCAGGATTATGGATCAGGATTATTGTGACCTCCATCAACTTGTGACCACCAAGAAGCACACAAAGAAATGGAGCTGTTCAGATTTCAGTGGAGGCTCATCATAAATCTCATCTTATCAGACATTAACGTTAGCATTGTATGAATGCTAAAGCTAGCTGTGGAACAGTGAACGGACGAAGTGAATGGATGGTTGGTAGCATGTAGCACGTTAGCCACAATGCACCCGCAGCGCAACCAAAGCTACAAATCATTGTCATACCACATACTCTAGTTTTGTCTGTGTGACAAAATAACTCCGTTTGGGGTTTGACAGGGAGATTTATTGTCATTTAAAAAAAAAAAACCCACAAGTAAACCATGGAGTGCTCCAAACGAGCTTCTTGCATATGAACTCTGCCTTGGCACCAAAAGTGTGATAAAACATTAGAAAATAAAAAACTACAGTGCAGAATGATTTGGATTTGACTTCACAGATCAGCAGTCCAGCCCGCTTCGCTTCTCGTCTACCTCTGTGCAACATCGTGACATCAGCTGACGAAGAATCGTCCTTGAAAACAAAAAAGGGAAAGCAGGTCACACTTTCATCGTTGCTCTCTACTCTGTCTTCTTTCCTGGAGCTTTTGATAAACCTTCCAGTGTCTTTATGGTGTCTTGCAGTGACCTCTGCATGGAGGTAATAGCTGCATCATGGCCTTCTAACTTGGCAGCTTTTCCCTCCAGGCCATCCACGATGCTCTGCAGGTTCTCCAGCTGCTCTGGCTTCATTCTGCTGCTGCTCTCCTCCACGGCAGCGAGCCTCCTCCCCAGTTCCTCCACCTGCTCTCTGTCTGTTGACGCGCCACCGGCAGCAGCCACACCGGACTGGAGCTGCTCCATGTTGCTTTTCACCGCCTCCAGCCCATCTTCTAAGTCTCCTTTGGCCTTCTCCAAAGCCTCCTTCTGTTCCGCTAGAGAGCTTTCATGGGTGTCGTACCTGGCAAACAGTGATTCCACTTTGGAGTTGATGTCGGAGACGGATGCGGTCAGTGACTCCCCGTTCTCTTCTGATGATTTAATTCTTGCCTCGAGGTCGTCCGACCTTTTTTGCGTCTGAGCGTTGATCGCGTTCACCTGCTGCTCCACGTTTCGAACAGCGCCGGCGGCCTGCTCCAGTCCGCCCTCCAGCGTCATGGTTCGGTCCTTCAGAGCCTGGACGTCGGTCTCTGTTGCCGACAGGGAGTTCCGCAGACTCCCAGCAGTGTCCTGCATGACTGTCCTCACTGACTCGACTTCCTGAGACAGCGAAGCCACTTCCTGGTTTCGTGTCTGCAGCTCCTCCCTCACTTTACCGATCTGCTCTCGGAGGGACTCGGCTGAGACGTCAGCGGCATGCTTGGCTGTTTTGATTTCAGCTACGGCCTCGGCGATGGCAGACAGCTCCTGTTTGATGAGCGTAGGGTCTTCGATGCCCCCCAGACGGGCCTTGAGGTCAGCCAGCTGGCTCTGTGCGTCGCCCTGAGCTTCGGTGAACTCCGCCACGCTGGCTTTGATCGACTGACTCACCTCAGCCAGGCGCTGCTCGACAGTCTTTTCCAGAGAGGAGAAGTCCCTCTCTCGAGCCTCCTTCACTTCATTGATGCCCTCTGAAAGGTCCCTGAGTAGATCGTTCTGGAGCTTCTGAAGGGCCTCCTCCACCCTCCGGGTCTCCACCTCGCCTCTCTTCATGCGGCTGATGGCGCCCTCCACCTCCACCCGTGTGATCCCCAGTGATGATTCCAAACCATCTACAACACTCCGCAGAGACTCCACCTGCACAACGGGTCGGGAGAACGTCATGTACTGCACCTTGTTATTGCTCTTTAATATTATCTTCATTTGTATTCACAAATTAATGCTTATTTAAAGGAACACGGAAACAATAAAGGAGCCGCACACTAAAAGTAATGAACTGTATAATTCTGCACCAAGTTGAATGATTACAGGTATGAGGAAAGAGTCACTCGAATTATGAAGTATGAAAGTGAGGCACAAAGGTCCTCAGCGCCCTCTGCTGGCTGGTTACGGAACAGGTCAGAGCTCCTGGAAGCAGATGGGTCTGATTCATATCATGTATGTATCAGTGTTTAACATCACTTAACTTTAACAAGTAAAGAGATGTTATTAAAGGGGACGTGGCATCACGACGGACACCGGCCCTGAATAAAGTAAGGCTGGTCACTGAGATATTTACAGAACTGTACAAAAGAAGCTCAAGAGGAAATGTGAAGTTAACTTTACACAGCAGTGATTGTCTGTGTAAACTGTATAAAGCAAACTTCAAACTGAGTCACCTACTACTGCATCTCTCCAGTCACTAACAGATATTTTTGGAGACTGTCTCCACGATGCGTGTACAGTCTATTAAAATCATTTCACATCATATTTAATATTCATACATTGGAGTAAATCACATTTTAATGTAATCATGTTTTCTTTTCCTTCAGTTCCTACAGTTATCATGGCAGACATATTTTTGAAAACAACTTGTTTGTTGGTAAATGACATCATTAAAACATTCCAGACCACAAACGTTTTATAGTTTTGTCTCTAGAAAAAAAGCACCCCTCACACTCAAACTGTATTTGTTATACATTTTAGGTGTGAAAAGTGGTGAGACACATCCTCGATTACCAAAACCTTCGAATGCACCCAACCCCCAACAAGTACACAAAGTACAAGTACTTGAGAGGCAGTTGTGTCACTGGTAAGAACAAGAGAATGTGCGTGAAGTCCATTTCCTGCCTCATTTGTACCCTCTTCTCATAGTTCAGCGGACATTTTTCACTTTGATTTGTCTTCCCAGTCATGTGTAGCCCTGGATGTCCTACCTGTTGGATGGCGCTCTCCATTTTTCTGCCGAGCTCTGCGCTCTGCTGTGCGCTCCGCTCATGTCTGGCGCTGGTCTGACGCACTTCTTCCACGACCTGCTGCAAATGAAAAGCCCCAAAGCCCGCAGCACCCAGCAACGCCATGTAAAACACCGCCGAACAGAAGCTCCCTAAACAGCTGCCCGACCGGGTCCCCTGGGGCCCGGGGCCACTCAGCCCATTGCTGCTGCTCCTCTGCGGCTTCTTTGGCGCAGCGTCCTGGGTGGATGCGGCGCTTTTCTCGCTCGAGTTGCTCTTCTGTCGGTTCTTCGCAGTCATCGTCAGTGTGAGCTCGATAAAACAAACGTGTGTGTGTGTGACACAGATTTTTTTTTGCAGTCGTGGATGGAGATGGAGTTTCCAGTCCAGGCCCACCGCACCAGCAGCGTATCAGGGAGCGCGGCGTGTCTTTCACGGGGCTCTGAGGTATGCGGATGGGGGCTGGTCCCATTCTCACCCCGTCCCACCACGACTCCATGGCATCAAGAAACACCGACAGATTTCTTTCCCTCAGCACACTTTGGTTTCACATTGACCGAGAGAGACCTTGTTTTTACAACAGTGCTGAACTGCTGTTTTGCTGTTTTACCAGAAGCAAAATCAGAAAATAACCTTGTAACTGGTACAAAGAAATTGTGCGTTACGATATCAGTCGAGAAAAAAAAACACTATGTAGATAATTTAAGGTACAGGATGTAAGTGATAATATGAATTACTTGGTGCACAAAGAATGTTGACATAGGTTTTCCGCTGTGAGAGGCACCTTTATCACATGTTTTGTAAGTATAAAATGACAACTGCCTGATAACTCATTGCAGAGTGCTTTTTTACAAACTTCTCAGAAGAGGGCGGCTGGTTTCCTCCCTCTGGTTTGCTCCTCCCTTCATACGTGGCAGTTACAGACCTCTGGGTCCAGCTGCTCCTGTCATACCCCATCATCACCACCATCACCATCCTCATCTGCCTGCAGAGACACATCAGCTCAGGCCTGAGGGTCACAAACACTCCATGGAGTCCATACCTGCAATTCCTTCAAGGCTTGTAAAGTTGAAACCAAACCTAGAGCCCATTCACAGGGCCATTCTCCTTTCGTTGAGAAATATAAGTTCTCCTTTCTATACACTAGATGTCACTGAAGGAACACATATAAACACATGTGATGTACCAGGGTGGTTATTGTACATCATTTAAATTACTGAATCAATTCAGTTAGTTTCCAGAATCTTTGGAATGCGCAATATAATAACAAGTTACTATAAATTGGGTTGTACATATTAGTTATAAAACAAGAAGACCAACAATATCAAAACTTGAAATTGTGATATTTAAATAATCCTAAACATATACTGGTGTTTGGACAATACTGTGGACACATACTATATACACTTTTTCAGGGAGCTATTCAATTAAGCTAATTCAAGCAAAATAAGAGTCCACTCGTCCGTTTATTGATTTTACTTCAATTACTTACGTTGGATTATCAGATATATATCCATGTGTTTCTTATTTACTTCGGATTTAATCAACAAAGTGACCTCTTCCTCCAAAGGTCTCTCCATTAAGGTAAGTGTATGATTTCCGAGTGTCCGTGAAGGCAGCCTGACTCCACGCCCAGACGCCGTGACAACAGACGCTCCTCTGCCGGACCCGCTGTCAGTTCAGGTGCTCGCTCAGCTGCGTGGAATTGCAGCTTCTTGCCTTTTTGAGCTCTATCAGTTCTACACGGCGGAAATGGCCTAACGCACTCAGCTTTGTTTCCGAGTCCGTCTCTCACCGGGACGTCTGGAAGAATCCTTCTCCCGACTCCCGACTGCCGCCTCATCTCCCCTGGAATGAAGCGGGAACACGCCGTCAACATGAAGACTTACACGGGGAAACAATTCTGAGCTGCGCGCTAATTCTTCGACTGGGAACAGCTAGCGGGTAGGCTAACTCGCTAGCCAACCGGGCAGGTCAGCCGACCGGCGGACCGGATAGCGGACAGCCATGGCTGGGCTCATCAAGAAGCAGATTTTGAAGCATCTCTCCAGGTCAGTCCGGGCAGGGAGGGGTCAGGAAGGACGAATTCAGCTGTCAAACGTTCGCTAGCAATGGCCAAAATTACACTTAAGCTGTGAATAAGACAATAACAGCGTAGTTGTGCTTTAGTGAAGCAGGAAATGTTTGTTTTGAGAGACCAGAGATAAAAGTGGCCCATATCCAGGACGTGTGACAGACTGTCAGCCCCGCATTCTGTTCCCAGTTACCCCCGGTGACCCGACGTGGCTAGTCGGCTAACCAGCTAACATACGCCTTAGCTAGTGCTAATCCCTCGACAGTGCTTCGACAGGTTTGACCAGTCGGGTGGTTCATTCAGATTATGAACACAATCTCAGCCATCTCTGAAAAGAAAGCCAGTCCCTGTGACACACACCTGAACACACTGTCTGCTGAATATGTCCCATGATTTAGACCTTGTACCAAGTTGTCTTGGAGAGTTCGCAGCACCCAATTGCGCAAGGGTGAATCAGCGGGGTGCGGGTTTGTTGACAGGGTTTCAACCCCGCTAGCAGGTCCGGTCACCACTGAAACAAGAACACCCTGGTTGTATGTGATGCTAATGTCACTAGCAGCAAATTATAAGGCTCCATGTATTTTTTAGGGTCTTGTTTTTATCGGCAGCATTCAGCCCTATGCATTATTTATCGTTTTCCACTGTCCCTTAAGAGACGTGCAAGGAACAGCTTCCGGGGTTTGTTGCCATTTCCTTCCACCCACTTCTAATAACCTGTAATTCAGCACATTCACACCTTCAGTCACTTTTTCCTCATATTCACTGAGTAGAAATCGTCAGTACTGGTTGAGCAGTGATGGTCACAGCTAATGGAAGAAGAATAATATATGGATGTAGCAGGAGACACATGATCTTTGAGGTTGCTTAGTTAGTAATACGTTATGATTTACCAGTGGATTATAGAATGATATTGGTGTCAAAGGTCTGTCCTTCAGGTAAACTATATGACTTGTCCTCTGCCTATGAGATGCCCTTCACTGCCTGAGGACATTGGTGTGTGCAGGTGTCTTTGTGCCGCGTTTATGTTTTGCTTCTCCCCATGACGATATGCCCTTTGCATCAACATTTACAGTCAATGGCTAGAAGACAAGTGACGTCACCGCTGCTCGGGCTTGTCATCTGATCGCCTTTGTGTGTCCCTGATTGGTTTGACACTGAGGAGAAGCTGACCTGCCTCGCAATGAGTGTGAGAATGCTAAAGCAGCATCCCACAGTGTGCCTGTCATTCCATGATGTGCGTTTGGACTTTTTCTTGAATGTGCTTTGCTGCTTCCTGCTGCGTTATCGGCATCAGCCAGGAATAGTTTCTGCTAAAGAGATTATTCATACACACTGTAGGTGTGCTTACACAGCTGCAGGTTATGTTGTGGGTGTCAACATGTCAACGCATTCACTGCAAAAACCCACGCTTAACTGTTGCAAGGGACACACACGTCCACACAATATTATCTGTGATAAGGACAAGCCTGTCAGGGTGAGACAGCACAATGTCTTCACAGTTCATTGACCTGAGAGTCTGCGATGTCTCCTCTTCTTCAGTCCAGTGAAAGAGGAATGCAGTATACCAGTCGACAAGCGTTTTTGTACAGGGTTGGCTGAGAAAAGCCTTCTGTGAGTATTAAATAGTTTGTGACATACATGTTTTCTGCCTTTTCCCAATGTAAAGTGGATCAGTTAGGTGTTAGTTCAGGTAGCCCCTGGGGGTGGATTGATGACCAGATACATCTTTTTCTGCATCACAGAGAGGTTTGGATATCGACAGGACTTTGGCCCCGAACCAGACCGAGCAGGATTTTTATTACAAGCACATAACTTGGAGAAAAGTAGACGAATGTGCTGTCATGGATAGGGTCCGGTACCAAAACCATGTCACAGTCAGATGTGGAGAGATCCTGGTGTCCACGGAGCTGGTTGGGGCAGACTATAGAGCAAGATTTTTTTTTGTCAGGTTAGTATTTGAAGTCCTTGTAAGGGTATTTTTAAAAGATGTGGTTACGCGACAGATACGCAACCTTATTCTATCAATTCTACCGGTTTTCAGCATTATTAAAACCCGTTGTTCTCCTCATCAGTGGAGGTTTTGTGCTTGTTTCAGAGTGAATCCAGGCATAATAGCTGCTGCTGAGCCTGTCATCGTGAAGCGACTCTTCTCCTGATGAGGCACCATAATGATGAGCTCCATCGTTCCCAGTGTTACCGCTCACTGCTGCTGGGGAGGCTGTTGGAGCATGAGTCATGCATGAGTGCCGAGCCGTGGGTGTCTCATCTATCTGCAGCTGAAGTATTGTGTAATGAATGCCTCGGCTGTGCGACATTTGGCCGGGGTCCCTGCAGGCCGTGACACCCTCTGCTCCTGTGTAACTTGGATTCTCAGTTGTTTTTCTCCGTCATACAAACCTGCCGATCCTATTCCTTCCCCATACGCTGCGGAACAGTGGGGAGTAGTAAAGGAGAAACACTGAGACGTGTGCAGTATATTTATGCTGTATTTTTCCGTCAGGAAAGGCTGGCTGGTTTTGGGTCAGATGCAAATGAATGAATCATTAGCTGCTTCTGTCGTCACTCAGTGTTTTTCAATGTTGGACCTGTTGTGATATTGTGATTTCTGTTGTGAGGGGATCATGTCTAATGAAGGAATCCGCAATAGCCGCTGCAAGCGAGCGGAAGCGCCGCGTTGTTTGCCATGTGGGTGCAAACAGCTGATGGAGACCGATCGTCTTGGTGTTCTAAAACAAGCTGGTTGTCGTCTGAATCATCTGGCCATCTTTCCTCAGGCTTTCCTCTCTGTCAACATCACAGAGCAGGGGGAAAAAAAATCTTTCCATTCACAAGATCCGCAATCCAGCATTAGTCTGTGGTCAGTGCTTCGTGGTTCAGGGAAACTTGCAAAATCAGCCTCTTTTTGGAAACGGATAGAGATGAAGTAAGAGGCTATTGACAGTATGATGTCTGCGTCAACTTACAGTATTCCATTTCATTTTCTAATTCTTACAAGACCCGGTACATTAGTAACATGTTGAACATTGTGTGCTCGGTCAATGTGTACAGTCAATATGAAGATACATGCAGCAGCAGGAGTGTTGTGTTCAGTGACCGTGGGCCTGAAAGTAGTTTGCATAATCCCGCTCACAGACAACAAATGAAGGTACTAGCACGATCACGAGTTTATTCGTAGGTATCTGACACCTCGTCCACAGTATCTTATGTTATTTGTAATGACGACGGGAGAGAAGAAGCGGCCTGTTACCCAGAGGAGAGTTCAGATATGCAGGCAATGAGCCGGCTGATACATGATCAGCAGCAGGAATGAATATTTCACTGGTCACAAGGCTGAGACACCCCTCCAGACACATCTTTCTCCTAGAGTCTGACTGTGTCTCCGTGTTGTGAGTGTGTGTCTGCCCACGTTAGCTCATTAACACGTCACATTGACTTTGTCTGTTTGCGGAAGTGTGTTTAACGTCTTGCTCCAGCGTGCTGAGTCTGCTGTTGTGTCTACTGCTACCCCTGAATAATTTACAGGGATGTTGACTTAGAGAGGAACTGAACACGGCCAGGAGGTGTGCATTGGATGAGGCAAGGATTCAACAGGGAAACACATGGCATTTCCAGTTGGACAGTTTCCCCGACACTAGGTGTCGACCTTGAGGACACCTTCCTTTGCTCTCAAACCTCCAGGTTTGTCAGTGTCAGTGTTTGTTCAGTTATGTTGTAAAAAATTCACTGGAAATGCTGAAGAAGCTGGCTGGCTGTAATATGAACTGAAACACAGAATTCAGTTAATTCTGGGCATATAAATTGACATGTGCACTGCACCTTCTTCTGTCAGATGCCTTGACTCTTAAAAATGAGCCTCACAGTTACTGTGAATGACAGTATCCTTCCACTTAAGGCTTGAAACAAGATGGTGGCCCAACCCCACAGGCCACGTGATGGTGACAGTTCACCTTTTCTACTACAGCCAAATGTCATACCATTGTATTCCTCAGAGCACACACCTCCATGCAGAAGAAAGGACGACGCAAAAGCTTATCGGTTGTTTGCAGCCTTGGAATTTCATAACATGTTTTACAACTCTGAGCTTTGAGCTGGCTCTGTTTACAGCAGTGAGATGTTGGCCAAAAAGATTAGACCT
>CAAKHB010005473.1:36058-47138 GCA_901007665.1 Aeoliscus strigatus
ATAAATTGTTAATTATCTGGACACTGCTAACTGTTGACTAAAACTAATGGCCAATAGTAGCAGGAGACACTTGGACATTGAGTCTGTGTGTTCAAGTCTGTTTCCCTGAGGTCAAACATACTGAACAAACAGCGTCTCCACAAATCACTGCAACATACCCAGTGATCTCATGTAGACATTGTGGTTAAAAATGTTAATGTTAGCCTTTGTTCAGAGATAAAAGTCTAATTCAGGAGGTCAGCATGACGGACACATCTGCTGTGAATCTCACTATTCAGAGAACTGAGGTGAAACCGATGTTTATCTTAAATTCCCATCGTATGACCTTCAGTCCTTCAGACCTACAGTATCTTTCATAATGAGGTGGGACACGGAACAAATAGAACAAAGGCTAAAAGAAATAGATTATGGAGTTGTTGTAAAGGTTGTGTATGTGGAAAATGATTTCACCAGTCATGTTTAGTTGCATTGTGGACAATAACATAATAGTGATTTTATTTTTTTAACTTTCAAAGTTTTTATATTGCTTATAATGATTTCATAGCCACTCACTGACGTAACATTGTTTTTGTGAGGACATATAAAGACAGTTATAGCTAATTTGAGTTTGAGCCCAATGACTGAATTGTACATGTGTTATTTTGGAAGTTTTTTTCATCTGAACTTGACAAATTACAATCTTTTCCTGTTTTTACTGTTCAAAAAGGTATTTCACTGAGTTAAATGATGTTCTGCTTGAAGGAATAGACTATTTACAGTGACATCTATGCTTCTCCTTCTGTCCAACGCACCAAACCAAACAGTTGGTGGGTTTTGTTTGCCTGACTGGACTCTGCCAAGAATCTCTTGTTTCTATAATTATCCCCCAGCCTCAAAGCTACTCTGTCTCGGTAGGTTTGCGAAGAACCTGTCGCCAGACAAGATCAACCTGAGCACGCTGAAGGGGGAGGGCCAGCTCACCAACCTGGAGCTGGATGAAGAGGTTCTCCAGAGTCTGCTGGACCTGCCCACCTGGCTGGCCATCAACCGTGTGTGCTGCAATAAGGCCGCCATCCGGGTGAGGATGCAGGGCTGCAGGCGATGAATGTTGAAGACTCAACATGTTTTTAATCAGCCCCTTTCTGCTTACTGTACAACTGATACTAAATCACACATGATGTAGATGATGAGTATTTCCACCGTGCCTGCACTCGATGACGCTTGCCGTGGTCGTAGTGATGAGCAAACTGTATGTGGCACACCCTGGAAACAGTGAATGGAGCAGACGTACTCTGACCGAGGTCCCATCCCTCTTTCTCCTCTTCCACATCATTACTTTCTCTGTTCCTACTGAGGCTGCAGCTCTTGACTCCAGTCATGTTTCCTTCCACTTTCATTGCTTCTATTTTGTCGGTTTAAAAACCTCCAGAAAGCAGTTTGAAATTCTTTTCTTCACTGCGTGAGCAAGGCGACGCTCGTAGCTGTATGACTGACAGTCAGTGTGAATGGAGCATTACGTTTCAGAGGGAACTGCAGCGGCGGATTGCGCTTCTCCATCTCGTCCTACATTTTTCTAAAAGGAGAACATTGATCTGTATCTCATTTCCTTTCTTTTCACATTCTCAGCTCTCTTACGTGTCTTCCTGTTTCAGAAGAACCAAAGCAAACACACATTCATCTCTGATCTATCTGTGGTTGAACTAACACCTCCTGTAATTTGTACCTATGAGCCGAGACAGATTAAATGGATCTAATTCAGTTAGAAAGAGTGAGTTCCTCTGTGGAACGGACACAGACCTGAATCAGGGCCTGTTGAGCATTAATGGAGCTCTGCACCTTAAAGAAGAAAACTGTACCAACAACTACGTTTATTTTTAAACACTATTTATTATCATTTTTATTATTTTCACACACATACTTGTTGTGTTGTATTTGAATTGATTTGTACAAACCACTGATCAGACCTGTTCCGCTTTCATCCACAGATCCCTTGGACAAAGCTGAAGACTCATCCGATCACTTTGGTAAGTCTCAACCTTTCACTTGAAAATAATTGTTTACGTACTTTCACCCAATTCTCAAGTGATAAGTTAGAAGAAAGAAATTAAAACAAGTAGAAGGTGTTTTATTTCCTTCATAAAAGAACAAATCAACCGCATGCACTCCAGATCCTCCCTTGATGTGTTAAATGATGCTGGTTATTACACAGTCTGCAGCAGGAGACCACTGGATGAAAATTAGCAATAAAAGTTGAACAAAAAAAAAAGAACAAAAATGAAGGTTCATGAACAGAAAACTTAATTTCTTAATTTCCTCTCCTGGTTCTTGTATGACGTTATGATGTGACTTGTGGATGACTGGATACCTGCCAGTGTTACAGACGACCTGCTCATCTTTTTCAGTCTTTGGATAAAGTGGAAATGGAGATGAGTACCTGTGACGAACCCCGCCCCCCCAATGGCCCGTCTCCAATAGCAACAGCATCAGGACAAAGGTGAGTTGTTCCTGTCTAACTGTCAGTGGCATATACTTCACATTGTTCCCACTACACACCATTTGATGAAACAAAGGGAGAAAAATATGCCAACAAATACATTTCTATATGTCTGAAAACCTGTAGACGTCATGTTAAAGCCCCTACGTTTTTGTGTGTCAAGATATTTGAAGTATTTATTGTAATGAAACTCTTGTTTGTATAAACTGATTATTTTATTTGCAAGTTAGTCATGAGAACATTCGTAAAAGATGTGAGACACCAACGCTTCCATCTATTCACGCCAACTTTGTCTCCTTGTCTATGCCCCCGCCTCTCGACTGGTGTCTCAGTGAATATGGCTTTGCGGAGAAGGTGGTGGAGGGGATGTCCTTGTCCATAAACTCTATCGTGATCAGGATCAGTGCCAAGGCCTTCAACGCCTCCTTCGAGCTCTCCCAGCTGCAGGTCTACAGCGTCAACACCAGCTGGAGCATCAGCGACCTACGATTCACTCGCATCCAGGACCCTCAAAGGGGGGAGGTCAGTGTCAGGAACATTCAGATGGTGCAACCTTCAACGGGATGGTCCCCACAGTTCTGTGTTTAAAGATGCTGCTTGTGTGCTCTAGATCCTGACGTTCAAGGAGATCAGCTGGCAGATGATCCGCATTGAAGCCGACGCGATTCAGAGCGCCGAACATGAGATGCTGAGCGCCCCCATCCGCCTCATCACCAATCAGTCCAAGATCCGAGTCACTCTCAAGCGACGGGTCAGACACACATTCATCCTCTGAAAATAATCACGACAGTCCCTCCACAAAAGTTACTGGACAAGTCGGAGCGTAAAGCCGGCTGCTCAAACAGCATCTCTGTCTTTATTATAACAATAATCCCTCTGTGAGCCCTGGCAGTCTGCGGGGCCGCCTCCAGCGCCGATGTTTATCTCATAATCAAACACAATCGCCAGTACGGAGGGAGAGTGTTCTGTGTGTGAGGCTGGTGAAAACAATTATCCGCCTGTCATTTTTAGATTAGAGTGACTGAAGAATTTTTCCCTCTAAATTATAGTCGAGTTCAGCTGACCTGTATGGAACAGACCACTGGAACGGACAGAATATAATGTCCAGATAAGCAGGAGTGGCATTGTTTTCTGTTCCGATTGATTTATTGCTGAAGCCTGAAAGTAAGCGTTCATCTCAGGTGCTGACCTTCTGTGTGATACAGATTAAAGACTGCAACGTGGTGGCCTCCAAGCTCATTCTGATCCTGGATGACCTGCTCTGGGTGCTGACGGACTCCCAGCTCAAAGCCATGGTGCAGTATGCCAAGTCCCTGAGTGAGGCCATGGAGAAGTCTGCACAGCAGAGGAAGAGCATGGCCACAGAAGACCAGGTACACACACACACACACACACACACACACACACACACACACACACACACCATCTTAATGCTGTATGTCAGTTTATTGTCTGTCTTTTCTGTTCTGTTAAGTCACACTTACTCCATCAGAGTATGATTTTAGTAATTTAGCCTAACACTCCCTCTAATGGAAGAATGGAGTACTGCATGATACAATGTTTAATTATAACATTAAGACAGTTTTACAGAATTTAAGCATAGATAGAAGCAAAAACCAACAGCAATCAACATAGCTAGTAGAAACAGCACCCCAAAAAACAATTTTATATCAGTTTCAGCCCTTTTACATGTATGGACCTGCATGTGTGTTTGCAAGGTGTCGTCTGCGCCTCCCTCGGCCCAGCAGATCCGCACCCAGCAAGTGTCTGCAGCCGCTGACCAGAGCGCCACCATGGCAAAGCTGTTCAGCGCCTACGATGTGTGTGAGACGTCGCACCACCTGCAGATCACACATCTTGATCTGCACATTTGTGACGACATACATGCTGTGGACAAAGGTAGCGCACACACACACACACAAACACACACACACAGACCCTTAAACTATGACCTCCTCTTCAACACCTGTCTGGTTCTTCCTGCTGCAGTGAGCAATAAAAGAATAACGGGTGGAGCCATGCAGCTTTCCTTCAGCTCCATCTCTCTGGACTACTACCCGTTCCACAGAGCAGGTGAGAATGTTGCAGCGATGTCAATAATCCTCATGTCACACGTTGCTATATTGTGAACATTTGGAAGGATGCAGCAGCTTACTGTTGGTAATTGTCACAGCACTTAAGTCCAAAAGTCTAAAAAGTGAGTGGATGTTGTTACATTGAGTGGATGTTGTTACACTTTTGTCTCTCTGTTATTTCCTCCACAAACCTGCTCAGGTGACAGTTGTGTCCACTGGATGCACTACAGTGAAGCCACCAAAACCAGAGAGGGGTGGGCACGGAGCCTTCTTGATGAGTTCAAGTCCAATGTGGAGATGTTGAAGGGTGCAGTTCGAGACCAGCAGGGCCTGGCTCCTGCACATGGTTCCCCACAACACGGTAAACACACACCCTCAGTTGTATCCCAGCACCGCACCAGCATTGGCATGATCAATGTGGGTTTTCTGTCCTCCAGTGTCCCTTAGGGACGATGTTTATGGGCCTCTAGGAAGTCAGGAGGGAGCAGGAGGAGGAGGAGGAGGAGTAGGGCTTAGGGAGGCAGATGGAGAACTCATAGAGTGGAGCCCACAAACTCCAGCCCAGTGCTGCTGGTGTCTAGAGCCAGGTACCACGGCGTGTGTGCGCACAGCTCGGTGCGGTGATACACACAGAGGGTTGACAACTGAGTGGTCACTCTGTCTGTCATTCTGCTCCCTCTTTTATCGCTCCTCCGCTATTTTCCATTTTTCCCCAGGTAAGATAAACACCTCTTCCAGCACCTGCTTCAGCTCTCCACCGTCAAGCCCCAAGACCCAGCTCATGTCCAGCTCCGTTGTTCTCCGGATGGCTGACTTCAGCATCTACCAGGTCGCTAAAACACGTTTGGTTGACAGATTGGAAACCGTGAGTCTCCTAATGTATGTTTGATTGTGCTGCAGGTGTCCACGGCAGACCAGCGTCGCTCCAGCCCCAAGACCATGATCTCCTGCAATAAAAAATCCCTGTACCTTCCCCCAGAGATGCCGGCCATCCACGTGGAGTTCACAGAGTACTACTTCCCTGATGGAAAAGATTATCCGAGTAAGAGTTTGAAAAATCCTCATTAGCTGGAGTCAGTGTTGATCTACAGCAAACAGCTGAATTTGTGGACAGTGTTACAAACATGGAGTTTGTAAAAATATACTAAACCACATGTGATGGCAGAGTTCCAGCAGACTGAAAGTCTTCTCTCTCCACATCCAGTCCCGTGTCCCAACCTGTACGCCCAGCTGAACGCCCTGCAGCTGGTTCTGGATCCTCGCAGTCTGGTGTGGATCAACCTTTTCGCTCTGGACCTCAGGCAGAGTCTGGAGCAGTTCATGGAGATCTACAAGCTCAACGACTCGCAGAAACCTGACGAGCACGTTGACATCAAGGTTGACGGCCTCATGCTGAAGGTTTGAATAATTCTTCCCAGACACCGATGCAGGGAGTTGACCTTTTCAGAAATTAATGATCATTTCTTCCCTTGCCCCTGTTCACGGTGTTCAGCTGGTGATTCCTACTGATCGGGACCCCTCCTGCCCCCCCGACCTGCCTCGCTCCATCTCCGTGCAGACCTCAGAGATGGTGGCCACCAACACCAGGCACCCGGCCAACTGCACCCGTTCCCACCTCGAGGCCCTTCTCCAGGCTTTCCAGGAAGAGCCCTTCTTCTCCTCCTCCTATGTCTCATTTCCTCGTTCCTCATCCTCCTTCCCCCTCCTCCACCCCGTCTTCCAGCATCACGCACACGAACAAGACACCAGGTTCCACGACATCTACCGGGGCCTGGTGCTGCCGACACTGGGGGCAAACGACCTGAAGATGCCGTCTGCCACTGACTTTTGGGCGATGCACTTTGCTCAGTTCTGGGTGGACTATGAGGGCACCCGTGGGGGCAAGGGGCGACCGCAGCCCTTTGTAGACTCCTTCCCTCTCTCTGTGTGGGCTTGTCAGCCAGCGAAGCTCCTTCAGCACCAGGAGAAGCTGAGAGACGGCGCTGGATCGAGTCTGTCCAGAAGCACATCGGTGGAGGCCGTAGGACGCCTGCAGAGGAAACGCTTACTGAAGGAATATTACAGCACTGAGAGCGCACCAACATCCTCTCACAGCACCGGTTCCACCCCGCCGCCCAGTAACGGACTGCATAAACCCCTCTCATTGGACGGTTTGCCTTCCTCTTCTTTGGCATCGTCGAGTAGAGATGCAGATGTGCATGTGCTGGTGCATGTGCAGAAGCATTTAAGTGCTCAGGTACATTGTTTTATCAATTATTTTCAGACAGTACTATTTTTTTTGGAATCTGTTTTCCTATTGGCTTTGTCAGAGCCAGGCCAGTGTTTGGTTCAGCGCCATGCACTTAGATGATGTGTGTGTTTCCAGGTGAGCCATCGTCAGTATGTATTCCTGATGCATCTGCAGCGCAGCATCAAAGCTCTGCAGCAGACTTTACAGCAGGACCTGGAGGAGATGGGCTCCAAGAGAGACCGTAAGGATGCTGCCCATCGCCCTGCAGACCACCAGCACTTTACCGTCTGTCTGGGCCTGCTGCTGAAGAGCGCAGAGGTGGCTCTTCTCCTGAAACCTGTCGCTCAGCCTGAGGGTTCAAAATCTCCTGTGGGGTCAGAGCTCTCCCCCTCAGAGAGCCGAGGAACCTTGGAGCCCGGGGTCGACGTCAGTGATGGGGTGGAGAGGGGGAAAGAAGCAGCTGCTTGTGGTACGGTCACTGTGGACCAGTTGTTATGTGGAGAAGGCTCAGACAGCAGAACCACGCAGGGTCCCGCCCCGCTTGTACCCTCCTCCACTCCCACCGCACGCCGAGACTCAAATCACAAAGCCTCAATGGAGGAGAGGACCTCAGCTAAGAACTCTGGGAGGTGGAGTTCAGATGAAGGAGGTGAGATGATATTGGATGGTTTGCTCAGTGGGGAGGAGACAGGAGCTGGACTGGACTCCAACCGACCTCAGGCGGGTGAACCCACATCTGACCAGACTGCAGCTGCCAAGATGCCACAGTCGATCTCCAGGTACTGTCACACTGAGTGTTTTCTCATATCACATTCTCATCCATTCCGCTCATGTGGAGGCTAATACAGGTGAATGCCTTTTTGTTCAGAGGTTGATAAATATGGCACACAGCTCATGAAAAGCAATAAGTCAGTGTCTCATATTTGAGAGGTATTGAGAAGTATTTATACTGCGTAATTTACTCAAACCTGACACAAAATATAGTAAAATATATATTAATTATCAAAATGAAAAAGAAGCTTGTGATGTTTTTCATGATATTCAATTTTCTTGATGCATCTGTATTTGATAATAAATAGAGCTGGAAAGATTTTCCCAAAGTTTGTAGTTATATTTTTTACGTGATTAGAAAGCATCCAGAAATCTGGCTTCAAGTTTAGTCGTTCTTTGGGTCGTTCGCGTTGATTTAACCTTCTTGCCACGGACCCTGCCTGCATCTGCTAGTATTCATCTAATTGAATCTCCCAGGATTCATGTTTTTCAGCTGTCATTCACAGATAATGTCATTTGTATATTATATCATGTTTCATTCCTCCTGCACTTTGCTGTGGTGAATCTAATGAATCTGTGCTCATCTGTGTGAAACCCTTCACTTCCTTGAACACGAGCTGTGTGTTGAATATGTGTGTTTCTGGATGTTCACACACGTCTCCGTCATTACCTTCGGCAGACCACCAAAACTGCTGTGTCCCCTCTTGTGTGTACATCGCTGTGTGAATGATTTCTTGTCTCCTACTTCCTTTTCAACACTTGACCTCTGCTCTGACCCGTGCGAGTGTGTGTGTGTGTGTTTTCTCTCCACCAAGGAAAGGAAGTTTGTCTGTCGTTTCTGATCTCCTCAGCTCCTCAAACACCAGCAGATCCACCTCCCTTTATTCCATGTCCAACATGTAAGGCTCTGGATCTGTGACTAGCTGTACAATGAGTGTGTGTGTGTGTGTGTGTGTGTTTATGTGTGTGTACATATTTGTGTTTACGTGTGGGCCGTTGTTCTTGTGACGAATACCTACGGCTGCGTGTGTATGTGTGAGACTCCCCTGTGTGCATGAATTTGCATGTGTGCATGACATGTGTTGGTGTCTGTGTGTGTGTTAAATCAGTGGGCTTTTTCCTGCTGACTCATGGCGTGAGTAGAAGAATCTTTGTAACGGGTCTTTTTCCAGCCTTGTGTTCTCGTCCTTTTGGGAGCCTCTTTGATTTTTGTCCCTCGTGTCTCTGGAGCTTGTGAGGATGGAGCACTTGGTTCTTACATGACCTTTAACAACGGCACACAAAGTAGGAGTAGTTAGTTCAATAGATGATCCTTGTAAGAACAAAACAAAGTAAGAGCGCCTCTCTTCTCAAATCAAACCTTCAGTTATATCACCATGAATTTATTCAGAGACCAGTAACCTGCGTGGACAGTGTTTCCCAGTCAAGTGTATAATAATTGTGTGTGTGTGTGTTGCAGCGGTCGTTTGATGCGGGATCGTTCCCAGTCCAGTTTCTCTGTGTCTTATAAGAACATGAAGAAAAGCCCGTCCCTGCAGTCCCTGGACAACATCTCCATAGACAGCTACCTGATGGAGGACGGAGACACCTACAGCCTGTTGGAGAGAGGTAGACACACACACACACACACACACACCCTGCTTCCACCTCATTGTGCAGATACCAGAGAAACTCTCAGCACCTGTATGGACCTTTCTCACTCATCTGTCACTCCCATGCTGAACATTTTACCAGTATGTATGTATGTATGTTTTACCAATGTTTACGAGTGAGACGGGTCTTATGTGTGTGTGTGGGGGGGCCCAAACGTGAGTGGATTGCATCCATGTTGACCAGCAGGTGGCAGCATTGTGTTGGAGAAAACGAGCACCGAGAAAATCTCCACGTGTCTCTGTCTTGTGTTTGCCATGAACAGATGATGTGTCCATCTCAGGATTCAAGGATGTGATCAGTGAGCAGAGCGCCACAGAAAGCGCCACAGAGGCTGTGGCAGGTCAGGAACAGGAAGGAGCCGTGTCCCCGGACACCGTGAGCGCCGCCTCGCAAAGCCTCGACGAGCCCACCAAAGACGTCGTACGTCCACAACGTTTATTGCAGAAAGTCCTCTAAGAATTTTAGCAGCAGTCAGTGTCTCTGGGGGATGCTGACCAGTGTTCCCGATCCGGTGCAGGTGTCCGTGCTGGTGCTGAAGGTGCAGTCGGTGTGTGTGGGCATGGAGGTGGTGGGCGAGAGCACCGCCGTGGCTCTGGAGGTGGACAAGGTCACACCCAGCCAGCTGGGCAACGTCAGCCTCAGACAGTACCTCAGCAACCGCAGCCTGGGTAAGAAAACACACAAAACAAATGTCTTCACAGAGAAGATGCTGTCTGAGAAGTCAAACAGCGACAGTGATGGCGTGGTAAAAACACTTGTTTGATGTAAATGAGGATGTAAAGAGACAGAAAGAGGATGTGAGCTCAACACACGTTCAGAGCATTGGGAAGTTCTCAGCTGCATGAGGAAATGTTTGTGTGTCGGTGTTCAGTGTGATCAGTGCAGTGTTTCCTCTACCTTTATACAAGGGGGGGCACTAAGGTAGACACTATCATGCACCCACCCACACACATACAGACACATGCGTGCACACACAGGTTATTGTTACGCGTCCACTGATCATCTCCATTGATCCATCATCTTCCATTCATCTGTCAAACCCACTGTCACCACTTCTGCCTCCAAGTTGTTAATTATGAAGGCAGAAAAATCATTTCTCACACGTGTTGATATTTGACCTATGAAACATTGAACATCAGCTACTGACGTTCAGCCTTTATCTGTAAACCGAGGGGAAACACTGCAGCGTCACGAGTTACTAACGTCACTTATTGACTGATGGTGTTTACTAACAATCACATGAAGTGATGGCGTTGTTCTCTCACACACACACACTTCCTTTAATTCACCCTGCCATAACTCCCCACAGGTATGGTGTGTTCAGTACCAATACCTGGTCAAAGCAGCCAAGGTAACTGCTGTGTGTTAACTCGACATCTGTGTGTGTGTGTGAACACACTTTCAGACTGAGTATGAGACTGTTTCTTCAAGATGCCATCTGCAGACCTGGGAGTTTGTGTGGCAGCATGCACACAGATTCAGTTTGTTTGACTGCATGAGTGCTTGCTAGCAGCTGTGTGTGTGTGTGTACACGTGCGTGCATGTGTGTCTTCGCAGAGGGTACGTTCCCCATCCGTGGAGTGAGGACTCCCATTATGTGCCACATTAGGCACACACCCTTAAATGTGTGTCAGCCAGATTCAAATGCAGCGCTGCTCTTTGTGCAAGCGAGTGTTAACCCTGAATCCTCCTCCTCCGTCTCCCCCTTTCCTCCCCCCTCATCCCTCCACTGCAGCAGACTTCAGCTGCAGCTTCAGTCTACAGATTCAGGCGCTGAGAGGAACCCCTCTCCACCTCCTCCTTCTATCTCACAGGAGCGTCTCCTTCTTTCCTCCCCACCTCCTTCACCCCGCTCCATCTTCCTTCACATCCTCAGTA